>DWDT01000626.1:0-19643 GCA_018245595.1 Microceris scylla
CAGCTGGTGTGTACTTCAACCTTCCATCTTCCCATTTTAAACATTTTTCTGTATTATCACCTCTTATTGGACTAATTTTACTATCTGGTGGCGGAGTCGGATCCTTCTTAGGTTCAGGAGTTTTCGGACGTGGTTCTGTTGTAGTTGCGCACTTCCTGAACGGGATCCTTCGCCCTCTCTTAGCAACTGCGGGCATTCGCCTCTTGCGTCTTCTCTTGTCCTCTGGCCAACTATCTTCTTCTGACGATTCCTCTTTTAATGCTATTGGTCTTGCGAGCCTTTGTCTCTCCATAGAGACTGGAGGGGGTGGTGGCGGATGAGGTGGAGTTTTCCGCTTTGGGAGCGGTTCTTCTTTTTCTTCCTCTTCTTCAGAAGAACTAGAACTTATCGAACTAGCACGTTTAGGAAACATAAATTGCTCAGCTTCATCACTCAGCACAGACAATTCAGATCGCCTTACTTTCCTAAATTTAACAACTAGAGGCTTGGTGCCATTACATGTGGGCAGAGAGTCCTTCCTTTTGGTTGTGAATCCCCCGCTTGATCTCAACTTTGTGCTCACTCCAACAACTTTATAATACTGACGGTCTTCTGATACTTGAGATTCACTAGATTTTTTACTGCACCTAGTGTTATGTTTTTTCTCGTCCTCTAAACCGCCATTACGTTTAGGACTTTGGTTACCATTTACAGCTGAATTTGGAGATTGCAATTTATTTGATTGTTTACTCTTCGGTTCCACTTCACCATTACATAACTTTCTCAATGATCTTCTTTCTCCGTTAACGGGTGTAGCTTTGTCTAGAAATGTAGTAACGTCTGCACCGGAACCTATGAGAGAGTCGAGGGCAAGGAAGTTAGTGTGGTCTCTGACGAAGGCCAAGTGGTGCGGCGAGCGGCGATGTAGTGCCGCGTCTGTGTAGTCTGCATTACACATCTCACAGTATCCTCCCTTTTGTTCTTTCTCTTCTCTGTCCTTGATTCGAGGCCTGCTCCTTTTCGTCATCCTGAAACAACTCATTGTTAATAAGAACCTTTCAGATACAATTATTATTTAGGACAAAATATTTTTTTTTTTATAAAATAAAATAATAGCAGTACTACTCACTTTTGACCTGTAAGATTTTTGTTTGGCGAAAACGTATTAAGTATTTTATTATCAGTCGAATCCTTTTTTTCTTTTTTCTCTTTTGGAGGATCAGGCTCTAGTGATATCTGGGGCCATTCATCAAACTCCTTATAGACTGGCCGGCACAGTCTGTAATGAGACACACTGGGTTTTAGTAAACAGTACAGCAATTGAGAAGTAATACTTGTAGAATGTTGGTTCATACTTGTCCAAAAATTCGATCTTGATAAAATGTTTACTGAAGAGGTTGACATGCGCTTTACGCGGTGCCGTGAAGAATGTATCATACAGTTTATCCAATAGACTTATAGCCTGAAAGATTAATGGGTACGCGGTAAGAATATATATAATATAAAATGCGAAGAAGGTATACATATTAGTGCAAACATTAGTTTGATATTGAAGCAAAAATATAACATGTTAACATTGGCATAGCGTTTTCATCATTAGTATAAAAATTGAATATTGTTAGTAAAAAAATTGCATGCAGTTAAAATAACACATAAGCAAAAGGAGTCAATGTAGAAATATGATAGCCATAAAACCATGTTAGACACTAACTGAACTGTATCACAAATACTTCCACTGCATCAACATTATAATGAAACTTGATAATTTTTTTTCAGTAAACATAAAGCATTTGTTTCAATTTGACTTTGATATATTAGGCATTACATTAATAATACATCATTTCATATTTTCATGGACAGCAATCAGGCTACTATTGTCATCACACAATAGTCAATTTTCTGAGGATCTCACTTCAAACATTTGCATGCAATTGTCAAAATGTATCCATTGGCTTCACACATGATAATGGTACCCTCATATTCACTCCAAACAATTTTTGTTGGGCTGAATGTATTACACTAAAAGTGCAGACATTGATAAAGAAAAAATAAAATGACCTATTTTAGTTATTTGACAATATGTACCCATCACTGCTATAGTCACAAATTCTATTTAGTAGTTTATGGCGTCATTTTCTTAGTTTATATATTTTACAATGGGGTATGTAAAAGGACATTGACCTTTCCAGCTTAGTCTTTAGGATTTAAAAAATTGTTCTTAAGACTTTTTACCATGAAAAATACATCAGTACATTATTAAGTGTCAGTGAAATAGACTGTACAACATTACAACATATATTCTGATCAAAAGTTGTCGCTACATAATGAGTTTTCAAAATCTAACAAACTTTTAGGCTTGTCTGAAGCAATTATCTAAGAATCACTGTATGGTAGATGATAACATAAAATTTTAAGTATGCAATGGGCTATTCAGTATGTCCAACTAGTACCTTCTGCACAGTGAGCTGCACGTACGCGTGTCGCGGCGGCTGTGCTCGCAGCCGCTCCAGCATGGCATCGGCGCGGGCGCGGGCCGCGTCACGCCGCGCGCATCGCGGCCGCGCTGCCGCCGACCCGCACACCACGTGCGTCACGCGCGATGACAGGCACAGCTCCTCGCGCTGCGGACCAACACACTACCATTAGTCCATACATACATATTTTCACGCCAAGCCCTTTACGGGGTAGGCAGAGAGCATGATTAGTACATTATATATTTACATTTCGTTAGAAACTATACTTCGGAAATGCATATTGGAAAGAGCTGAGATTTTTACCAATTCAAGAAATCATTTGACATGTTGTTTAAGAACTTATTCAAGAAGTCTATCATTATTATCATCAAGGTAAAGTGTTGCCGCAGTAAATAATATATATGTTTTCAACTTGAACAAGTACCACTCTTGTACTGAAAATTTAAACTGTCACAGTAACACATAGCTGCAATAATAATTGTAATAATGGCACTCATAGTACTCTTCGAAAACAATGTATACATTAATAGGAAATTTCTCAGCTTGAGACTAATATTACTTGTTGGATTCCTTAAGTATACTTGCCAAGCAACATTCATACATTGCTGAGTAGGTTCATGTGTTATCTAAGTAAATACCTAACATGTAAAGTGATAATGTAGGATATTATATCACACACTATGAATTTGGAAGGAACATGGAGATATGAAATTAACCATGTTTTAAACCCAGGCAATGTTACCTCATACATGAACGAAATTCACTGTGATTTAGTTGAAAATGTTATTAGATTTCATTGAAGTACAGAGACAGTTTAGTCAGTGTACTCTTTGTTCAGACCCTTTTGTCATAATTTTTTTTGCACATCTCTCTTCTCAGAATAAGAAAGTCAAGGCCATAATGTGCCACAATGTAAATATTTAATTGTTTTATAGAAACAAATAACAGTTAAGAGGGAGAAAGCAGTAAATAGCTTATACTTTAGCCATGAATAAAAATAACATTTTTGTTTTTAAAAGTAAAATATAGACAATATAGTGAAATTTACATGCCATGGGTACTTCATGGTATTCTTGGCAACAGATGTATGGCAACAGACTCATTGTGTAGTGGATTGGATCTAAACGTAACTGGGCACTACACTCCTTTGCCAAGCCTTTCGGGGACCACAGGTGAGATGCTACATTTATTTTTATGTTAAGCAACACAACTATGATCCTCTCACCCTATTGGCCACATGATCAAACTTGAACATGTTTAACATAGCAAAAATTTAATCACTCGTTAATATTTCCCCCTAATTATATGAGTAAAATTTACATTACAAAGACAAAGTGACTAATGGAGAATAATACTGCAATTAGTTTCTTGATAGTGTCTATGTCACATTGACATTAAAGAGAATTCTTGGTGTTTACTACAGTGTATAGTGTATTTGCAACTGGAGTACATAAGAATTTTGTGCTCTTTTTTGCCAATGTATGTATGATATTAAAAAAAATCTCGATTCTTGCTAATTTTCATTGAGCTAGTAATTACTCCCAATTCAGTAAGACCACTTTAGTGAAATAAATACATTATGAAAATACTCAGTTATGGGACGGTAAACATCACTACAACAAATCAGAATCATCTAAAAGAGTGTACAGGATTTTGATTATAATTTACATAACATAACACCACATCTGTATTTCTCAAAAGGGTAGACAGATGAGTGTAATACTCTCATTTATTATGAGTAATTTTATGTTACATGAAATAGGCAGTGGGACTACTGCTACACACCAATAGCATGATGGCAGCAGTAAGCATGATTCCAGGTTCTGAGGCACTATTGCCTATTTTAAGTTAAAAAAAAAGTAATAACTTGCATAATCTGAAAATTGAAACCTGGACCTCTGAACTCTGAGTTTTAATTAAAACTTTATCTATGACATCACAAATAATAAAAAATATACTCCTATTCTTTGGATAATACAGGTCCATTAGATAGAGTCTTCATTGAGGTAGTCATAAATTATAAGCTATAACATAAGTGTAAAACTCCCCACATGATGTCCACTACCATGATCAACAAAGACTATATTCTATTATTAACTGCTAGTAAAATGTGATGATGTTGATAAAATCAATACAATATTTCTGTAAAGCTTTGTTGTTAGAAGTATGTAATATATTTCACATAAACATAAAAATGAATTTGAAATGTAATCAATTGCCATTAAATGATAATAAATAATTGTTATTGTTAGGAATGTGAAAAAACTAAAAAAAAAAATTTTGTAAAAATACTTTGGGACTTGGAGAATTCTTCTTATTAGATTTTGTCATTTCAAACTACTAATTGATTGTTTGATATGTTCTGAAAAATAAACATTCAGGCATTTAAGCAGCATATGATCTGATATATTCAAATTAGTTTAACAAACAAGTAGGAGGAGAGTGTAGAGGAGGTGGAAATCCCTAATATCTGCACAGGCAGAGTCTACCTAGCCTATAGGACAACATCTTAGAAAAAACATATCACAATATTTGGATATGTATGTGTGCACTTTAATATTTTGTATTATTATTCAATGTATCAAATGGTAAAAAATCAAGATTCAATTTACTTATAATATTAAATTACATGTTTTAAAGTATAAATTTTGTGTAATGAATTACATGCTCTAAATTATAAATTAAATTTATTAAGTTCAAATTAAGTAATCACATCATATGTTGCCAGTTACAAATTTTACAAATTAATAACAAATAACAAAAATTCATTACTGGCAACTCTAATTAGAACTGTCATCAAGTATTGTTGTAAAACGAATATAGATATTGTAGTTAGGTGAGGACAATGTGAAAGTCAGCAATACAAGTGCAATACAGACGCGATACGTGGAGCGCGTGATGCAATCGCGCCGATTCTAGTGGACGCGGCAAAAGCTGACTAAGGGCTTTCCTACAACAATCGAGCTGATTGTTGCTAGGAAGTTATTTATTAGGAGCGCGCGAGCGCGATGTCGATGTACCCACACGACCATGCCGCACACTTGCAGAGTTTTCCTCGAAATACGGCCCGCAACCGAGCAGACGCTGCCGGCCCGAGGCATCGCACCGACGACTCGCGCCAACCGTCCCGCGCAAAAAAATAACACAACCCCCAATCAACATCCTAATTTCGACCCTAATAACTTTCACTTAAGCATCACATCTCCTTGACGTCGCGACGGCAATATCAACTGTCAAAAATTAAGCATACACACGCGTAGGCCAAAGAAAACTACATTTCAAACTGCTTTTAAATGGATATAGTGCAGCGCAGCGTGATCGAACGCGGCGCGCGGCCTCGGCCCGTTGCATTTCGCGCTGCGGCGGCAGCTCTAACGCGAGCATACAAAAGATGACCTAAAATCGAATGCAAGCTACGCGCCTAACTGACCGTCGGACAACTATGTTTTAAACTGTTTTCTTAATAATTCTGACACGATCGATGTGCCAGCCCGTACGTGTGGGTAATGAACGACGTATATACTTACACAAAAGCCGTCCGCGAGGCCCCCGCGCACCGCTTATCACAAAAATAAGTAACTATATACTAGTCACTGAGACGGGCACTTCGTCACTGCTAGAATTACCACGAATCACAATGCACTCTTCAACTGTACACTTTCACAAATGCAGAACGTAATGTTAGTTCAGTTACAGTTCCAATTCAATATTTTTTATTGTCATTTATACACATTTTCTGAGTAAAATCGAAAAAGTAACAACAAACACAAATCTGTCACACAAGATGGAGATATTTTGCATTAGTTTGTTTCTCGTCCACTGGCGGCGCTGCCATCGCATGGAAGGGGGAACGTTTACTATTGGTTGGTTTATTCGGCTACGTTCCATTTCATATTATTATTAATATTTTACAAAAACAAGAGCTATTACTGCATTATGATGCTTAAAATGTTTTTTCCTTATGTATATTTTGATGATAGTAATTTTTGTTAACGTGAAAAAAATGCTTAACTAACAAATTTAAATGATGTTACAAATTATCCAAATTTGAATTGACTGACTATTAATTAGAACGTCATAAAACAGAACGTAGATAATGTAACAAAATTGAGAATGTCACAAAACAAGGCATGCAGGCTGGTGTTTTGTGGGATTGCTGATTTGTTCACATTATGGTAGACATACATAACCACAAAATTTGCAACGTCTATACATTTCAAGTTATGTATAATTTTGGCGGTAAAAGTCAACAAACTTACCAGTCCCATGTCCTGGAGCCTTTGTGATAGTGGTCTGGATAACCCGGGTTCTGGAATATCTAAATAAAAGCAGAAGTTTTTTCGAACTGCAAAGGAAAATTATTTTATTTATATTTAAATTTATAAGAGAACAAAGAACATTAGGTAAGCTTATCAAAACATTCATACTTTTGTTATATTTTTCTTGAAGTTGCAAAGTCGAGACCATGGTTCCGAATAAAAAAATATTTTGCACCAATTACAATAAAATACCGTACTCATGAAGTCTCTTTTATTCATCAACATATATCCATGGCTTCCCCATAATCTCAAAACTGAATCATTACATAAGTACGTTATTTTGAAGGCCGAAATTGTGCAAAATTCACATCACATTTCTGAATACAACAATACGATTCAACCAAAAGACGAAATGTCACTGACAGCTGAGATCAATAGACAACGTACGTATCGGAGATCTATGGTCAAAAATCGATGTGGCAATCGATAATGACTTGATATTTATGCAATTTTTGACCAAGAAGTTAAGTGATAGAAATTAATGTCTTAAAGTTATCTAAAATATCCAATTTTTATACTTCAAATATTTTTTTCTCTTAATTGTACCCCTCTCCATTCGTTTCTGTAATCATTGGATACACGACATGTGGATGGCTGGTGTGCGAGCGCGGCGTAGGTAGGCAATACCTATACGTATTTTATCGATTACTCACATGTTTGCGTTATATACATATGTGCAGAAATGGACGTCAGCTCTGTATCTAGATAGCGAGCTAGCCGCGCCCGTCCCGTTTATTTGTTACGAGATCTATTTAGGTCACCTGAATGTAACTCTGTATATTTCCATATAATAAATGCGAGTATTTAAAGCATCAAATTTCTTCATGATCCCTTCCAACATTTATAAAGTGTCGTATTTTTTTAAATAAATTACTTTATATTAGTATTCCTATTTATAGTGAAACTTATTCATATATAGAGTGTTTCTAAATATTGCCTAAGAAGTAGGACTACATGACGTGACTTTTATAAATACTGTGAAACCTGGTTAATACAAACAAGAGAATAAAAGTGTACAAAATGTCCACACGTAAATCTAAAACATTATCAACTTCTGTAAAATTGAAGTTTCTACCAAATTGACTGTAGAACTTTTTATAACAAATAAATAAATACCTTATTTTTGATGTTATACTTATTTCGTAACATCAAAAATACGCATTTTTATTAACATTTCCACTTCTATGACTGAAATAACGGTACATTTCGAGCTCTATAAGCGGGGGCCTCTGTAAATGAGACCACTAGAGTTTTGAACCTGTATAATTGGAAAACAGGATAAATGAAAACTTTTTTAATGGTACAAAATCCTTGGTCCATTGAGATCTCAATTAACCCGGTTTCACTGTATTACAAAACATTTATATTTTTATATGAACAATACACAGCGAATTTTTTAACTCTGTTAATAATTAGATTTCACCATAATGACACGTGTTAAGCAAACGACAACTAATCTGAATAATTAAACCTCTTTCAGGCATTTAATATCGTTTCGTTATACATTTAATTTTACAAGCCTAACGATGAAGTTAATATTGTAAAACATACACCGATGTATGAAGTAACGATACTAACATTTTGCTTTTAAATCCTCTAATCAATTTGGCGTCTGGCCTGATATTTGGGGCCAAATGATTGTTCCGGTTGCCGAGAGATAAAATAGTGAAGGTCATTTTTTTAACACTACCTGCGATTAAAAATTGTTTTAATTTTGGTAATACGTATCAGCCAATAAACTAAAAAAAAAAAGTTTTTTATTTTATTTTATCAGTAACAAAGAGAATTTATTGGTACATACAAAATATAGACAAAAAACACGTCCTCCATCCGGCGTAGCTACAGCTGTAGCTATACTGGGACGCGCTTCTCCCGGCCGAAGTGGAAATAAAATATCAATACGCGAACATAAATTGAATCGCTGTTATTGGGTAGGCGAACTACCTCTGCTGCCGGGTGCGGTCACCCACCCTCTCTGTCTATTCTCCCCATTCACGATATGTATGTCCGCAACACAGACTAATTAATTACAATCTCATTGAAAGGTTACACAAATACCTATATAAATATAATATATGCAGAAATAATTATCATACGGTAAATCACTTGTAACACAAAGCCGAGTAGGGTAAACCACCCAATAGTCAGTAGGTACTTTAGCTAGAATTTTAATTTCGGATAGCTGTAGTTTGAATGTTTGACACAGTAAATTAAATCGAAGATTATCGTTTGAACGGTTGTTAATTAAACTTTTCAATTAAAAAAATAAAAAACAAGTCGATTTTGTCAGGTTAAAAAACAAAAATAAATAAAATATGAAATTTTAAATCAGTAGTTAACCTCATTTTTCCTATAAACAGCTTTGTTTTACTCTATAGTCAGCCTTTTATTAGGCATACAAATAGCACGCGTTTGCCATGCAAATTTCTATTTAAACACTTTCCCATAAACGTTTGTTGTATCCCGTCCCGTTCCTTCGCGTCCCATCGCGTCCCGTCGCGTCCTATTCCGTCAAGTCTCGTCATAAGCTCGAATATTTGCTAATCAGAGAACTAGGATTCTACTAAACATCAATATTAGAGCGTACCAAATTTTGAACACTCATTATAAAGCGAAATATCTGTAAATGGATAAGTATAGAAGCAAGGCTGACTATCGGTTACTTTACTCTACATGAATTTCGTAGTCATAACTGTAATTGTTTCAGAGCAGTAGAATAAACAGGATGTTGTAATAAAATGTTTAAGTTGTAACTCAAATCCCGGATCGGTTACTATTGGAATTTTCTAATTTAGGATTTTTAATAGTGACTCGGAGTCTGAAATTGTACCCGGTGTATGGCAATAGGCTCACCACCTATTCCATGGGACTTACACGTAACTGGTGAAACGTGGGAGTGTACTACAGTCCTCTGCCTACCCCTTCGGGATTACAGGCGTGATGTTATGTTTTAAGTTATAACTCTTTAATTGGTGTAAAATTATTGCTTTTATATTGATATATCGTTCTGCTCTTTCCTTGTCCGATGCATTATTATTAGCTTCAGGATTATTGTACACTACTTTCGAAAATTCTTTTTACGTTGCTGAGTAACATTTTAGTATGAAATATTATTATGGCAGAATTATTATTGAAAGCACCTATATGGGTACTTTACACATGTATGTATAGATATTTAGTTAGGTTTTGTTATTATTTGTACATACTTAGTGCAGTATGCATATGAAATGTTTATTTGTGAAATTTATTTTTATCAAACTGCAATTTTTTTCTAGAAACAAAAATGTATTGCTTTGTTGGCAAAAAATAAGCTTTCAGCGCTCTCGCCAGATCTAAAAAAGAAGCAAAACACTCTCGTTCTGACGAATAAATCGATACGTAGCTATGGCTCTACGAATCAGAATTTATTTTATCCAGAGTTCATGGCACTCTCATACAAGGCTAAAACTACTGCTCCCCTACGTTAAGCGACCGATCGGTAAAATTTCACCAATAATTCAATTAGTCGTGTCAACGCACGCTAACGTAATATCATTTCCGGTGTTCGTTGTTCCTGGCATCATTTAATTAATGGAATTTTTTATGATACGTTCGAAGTAGACACAAAATATAAACTAATTATCATAATAATTACGCAGCGTATACGTCAATGTAAATCTATTTGTGTACCTATTTTAAAACATTTGAATTGTATAACATTTAAATGAATTAACGGTGGACTAACATTTGCTCATCGAATGTATTGGTTGTATTATTACTTGGATTGCATTATTTCATACTTTCAAGGAATGTTTTAAAAAAGAAACAATCTAAAATTGTCGTCAATATTAAAATAAAACGACGCCCATTGCAATTCATATACCTACAGCACGTACAAAACTATTGCGTGTGAAGGAACGTTTTAAATATAATTTTATTATTTTAAGCAAAGACGTAATTCCTATATAATAAAACATAGGTATATGAAGTTTGGCCGGGCTAACTCCACCGCTACATATATTTTTGCAGTTATGTGAATTATGTGTACTTCTTACATATGAAGACCCTTGTTGACGGTGGGCTTGGTCCCTTCTGGACAGAAGGGACCATTCAAGGCCTTAAGAACATCGTTAATCAATCTGGAATTTGCTAGTTACTTTTGCTAATGGAAGTCATCATACATATATTTTGTTTATGGGGTGGGGTGGGGAAAGGGGGGGGGGGAATTTTATGGTTTATAGTCTATTCTATGATATATAACTATTATAATAGTCATAGAATAATTATGATTTCAAACTTTCTCTAGGCTTTCTGAGCTATATATGTAGGTATATAGCTTAGTAGTACATTGTTGACTAAAATAGGTGTGTAGGTACTATAAGTACGTACATACACAACATACATACATCCGCACTCCGCACAGTTGGATAGCGTGTTGTAGTCTGTCAATAAAACTCGCGCCTTTTTTGTGCGACCACGCCAACGCAGTCAGACTATTACAGAGATTTAATGTGGATACTTGAATGTTTTTTTATACCATGTACGGATGCATACGTCCTATTCTTTAATGTTCGAATACAACTTAAATACATGAATATTGTATGAATGCAGGAAATGAACCAAGAGATAATAATAATAATCTTATTTACTTTTCTTTCACAAAAAGGAGTTCTTAGTAACTTCTAACATATTTACTTACTAACTTCTTACTTGTGACATTGTATGACTGGTAAGATTATCGTTTGGCCGTCTTTCTTTGAAAATGTTAGCTAAGTATTACAAATATATTGAGTGAGCCGAGCCAAAGAGTTAAAACGGCTTCCGGAACGTAGAGTAAGAGGGAACATAATTTGAGCGTGAAGAGCAATCTGAGAGAGTAGTCACATTTCCTAATTTAGGCTTTAATCACGCGAGAATTCAACAGAATGTTGTCACAAAAAACTCACAAATATGAGCAGGTGTTATCTGTCTTATGGTATATGATGAACTAAAGTATCCTCGGTACCAGCCCGAGCCCAAAATTGCTGAACAAAGGCCTCGTAAGTAGCTCGCCACAGAACTAATTTATGTATGTTTTTCTGTACATATAATTTTGAAAATCTGTGGTATAAAGATACTAAAACCAATCTTTTGAACGTGTTAGTGCTCGGAGCCTTTTTGATATTTTAAAATTTACTATTTTATTCTATGGTTATCTTTGAACAGTATTTTTGAACCAAGTCGCAGGTCTGCCTGTTTTTAGGATATTGTACCACCAGTATGCCGTTGCTATTATTATTAGTACACAGGCTGAATGTTTTTTTGCTAATAGCAAATTTTAAAAAATGGTTATCCATATCTGTCACATTTTTTAACGCTCACGATAAGGTCGCGTTAGGCGTGTAATTTAGCTTTATTTTTATTGGGTACGAGTTGAACGTCAATTGTAGAGTGTCACATTGGTAACTGTTTAGTTAGATTAATTTCTTTCCCGTCGTTATAATTTTATTGTGAATGAGATATTTAGGTTGGGTGCCGCACTTATATTTTTAAATTGATGTAATAAGTTCTCATTTTGACAGTTTTTAGTTCTGTCGTTAGTGATTTTGACTGTTGAGATATCGGTTTGTGTATCTTTGTTCTGTGTCTGTGTGTACGATTATCTATTTAAGTATTTGTTTAGTAATATACATCTGTAGTTCACAAGCTGGTTTCCATAGCACCATCTCAATCTAGTTTCGGAAAAATAGGCAAAAGGCTAGGCTAATTCCAGAGATTATAAATTTGTCCCGTATTTAATAGTAGTATAGTAGTATTAATTATTAATGTCTATAAATTATCGACAGCTATTTGATGAGAAAAACGGCTCTTCAGTAGATATTACAAGAGAATAGATGTAAATGCGACTACTTATGGCATCTGTAATCTACCCTGAACAGGATCGACGGAATAGGGAATACTAAAAGTAAATAATTAATAGTACCAATGCCATTAAAATGTAAGGTGCGGTGTAACATGACTGTCCTTTTTTTAAAGACGTACTCTGAAGACGCTACAGCGCCTATCCTCGTCAGATCGATATATTCTTCATTGTTAATTTACGAGTTGTATCGATTCTATTTAAGTGTGTGAGTAGTTTCAAACCGTCGTCTGTCCTCCGATATTATCGTATTCTGAAACGTAAAATCGAATTAAGGATGCTCATAATTGTGGAGCTATATTTATAGGTATTCATGTCATGTTTTAATTTTTTTTCTTGTGTTCCGCACCAGTGTTTGTGGCGCCACCGGAAACTTGTAAAAATATCTGTTAATTCGAAGTGGATGATTAAGAAAGTAGTTGTAGTGTCTCTGGACAGAATATTCTTTAATTATGCGAGGAACTTGGAATTTTTAATTAGGAATCATATTAAGTCGTGGTCAGCTTGGGCCAGACGGTCTTTATGTGTTTCTGTAACTTGAAAGTGCGTTAGATTTAACTCTTTAGTAATTATGTATTTAGTTATTGACTTACAATTATAATAATTAGTTAGGTACGTGCATTTATCATTATTAATAAAGTGTATTCTTATATTTAAAATTTATTTATTTGTTTCAACTCGTCTATTGCTTTACCTTTTCCCGCAATTCTCTCCATTATCAGGGGTCAGTAGGAAATCCTAATAGGCAATAAACCTGCCCGTTAGGTGTAAAATATTTGGATGTAAACATATAGGTATAATGTCATGAATCAGTTGTTTTGCCGATTTGGTTTTGTATCTCGTCCACGCTAGGCACGGCAAACTGGATACTAAAATAAAAGAAACTTGTTTTGTTTTTCCCATATAGCGTTGACTGAGAAAGTTGTGTCGCCATCTATCGGATAACAAGTGAAACCAAAGTATTCATTATGATTCTTTATTGTAAATGTTACCAGAGGAGGCCCGCTACTTTCTGTTCTGCTATTCTATAGGATTACCCTATTTAATATTAGCCTACTTCAAAGAACCTATGTATTCTATTATAAAATTGACGATTTTTTATACAAGCTATGTAGGTATGATTTTCTAGAAAAAATATTTTTTTAGAAAAGATTAAGATGGCAAATTGTCGCAAAATTGTCGCACCTAACCCAACGATTGTATACGTAATAATCCGAACTCACGGTATATAGGTATGTGGTCGACTTATTTCAACTACAATATTTTAGGCCTCAGGTACATGAATAAGTCAATCAAAAATTGTAATAGTTATAGATACATGCCTAAGCATAAGCCCACTTTTAGCCAATTATGTTGTACCTTACATGAAATAACAAACAATCCTTATTCCATGGAAGGTGCAACATAATTGAATAAAAGTGGGAGTACTATACTTCTCTGCTTACCTCTTCAGGAAAATACAGGCGTGATGTCATCTTTCATAGGCAAAAATGCTACCGTGAACGTATTGGCAAAAATATTAAAACGAACTTTGCTTTGTGTGGGTGTTCAGCGATTGTCTAAATGACTGTTCGATTAGCCGCTTGTTGGATTAGATAAACTAAAAACATTTGCTTTTATAATAGCTGTCGGTTTAACTAGTCTTACATTACAATCCACGAAATCTATATTTGAATTGAAATTAAAATTTCAAAGTAAATCGATTATGAATAATACAATTTCCTAATAAACGTAATTTCCCAATAAACCTGTAAAGGTTTTTCGATGTAACTTTGTTTCCAAGGGAGAGGTAAAAAAAGACACCATACCCGCTTACGATAAACTTATAATTTAAAAATAAAATTAACAATTACAATAATATTACATTAACATATAGCAACTTTGTAAAAATCCTTATTAGTCTATATATAGTCACATATATATATCAATAAGATAATGACAGGAGAAAAGACAAAACGTGTTATGTTTATAAAAATATATATAAGTGCGCAGTCGCACGGTCCTTGAAATTTTAATAATGCCGAATTAGGATCACAGCACATACTAGATAGTTTATTAATCTCAAATGTTATTAAAACGATCTGTTTTGCACGTTTTTTACGTATTATTTTCACTATTCCAAACATTTGAATGGTAAAAACAAATTTGCTTAAACCTTTTTTTCTATCATGTGCTGTCTCTAGATGTTCTTACAAAATAAAGTTTGCTTTGAAGATACACCCCGTACATTCATATGATTCATGCACTAGCCTTTAGTTCGACTAAAAAAAACAATGAAGAAAGGTATAATGTCATGCATAAGTTCGAATTTTATTTTTCTAAAGCTATACAATTTTATAAGGTGCCTATCTAGTGGGAGTTATATTACAAAAGCATTTTAATATAATATTTTAAGCTAACGCACAGCGTTCTTGACTAATTCGATTTTATTTTATTAATATTCATAAATAATTATTATTAAGAGTCATAGATCAACCACGACACAGATTATATAGTTTCCAATAACGTTATATAAATATATACATTTTTTTTCGTAAATTTCACGAGTCAAGTAGAAAGTACAATATAATTATAGAATATAATTTATAAAATTACAGATATCAGTGATATTTTGTAACCCTGGTATATATATATTCGAAGTTGATAAAATTTGGAAAAATATCATAACATTTTTATGTCAGTACAGTTTACGCTGATCGAATATATAAACTAAAAGGATAAAAAAAAACATTTTTTCACTCGTCTTCATGTGTAGGCAATACTGACTTGTCCACTTGGAAGTTATGAGATGTAATAAAAAAAATGCATAATCAATTGAGGGCTATAAACAAAAACAATAGACTTTTCAAATTTATAAAATACCTTCAATCAACAATTATACGGAAGAAAATTGGTTTCATAGTATTACATTTTGTCACTGCTATTACCCATCAATAGCTTCATATATTAATCGATAGAATAAATAAACAAATATAAATCGATCAAATCTGGAAAGACCAGTCAGCGTTGTCTACCCGATGAGCTAGCTTTCCTCTCCCGCAGCAGACCATGCGACCGCGCATAGCTCTCGCAGAGGGCGACAGGATGGGATAAAATTTTATTTCATTATATGTTACATTCGCTTTACGGATTCCGAGCTGTGGTCTCATAGCGAGCAAGAGACCCTTCAAGGTTCGGGACTATGAAGTAACCGCAAGAACTTATCGTTACCTGATTCATTGGACGAGTCGATTTTACGCGTTTGGATCCAGAAACGGAGAGTTTTACCCAACTGGTAGCACGTTACACATTTCATATCAAATTAAAATTTCTTTTCGATAGCACGAGCTCAAAATCCGTGAAGTTATAAAAATGTTTTGTTTTTTTTTTGACATTTTCTCTCACGGCACTGTACTGTTGACTTACAAGTCTAAACTCACTTATCTCAGTCTCAAATTCGTCGACTCACAGACCGTAAGCAATCCGCTTACACCACCACGTGTTTATTCGTCATTCATTGGTCATGTTATAAGTAGCCGCACTAAATTGTGAATAATCTAATAATCAATTGTTTGTATCGCCCGACCTATTTCACAATGCATATATAACTAATGAACATCGATTATGTGATAATGTTTCTTAATTAACTTTGAAAATCGATTTTATTGAAAGTTTATTTTACGGTTTATTAAATTTTATTATAACCTAAAACTGCAAAGTCACATCATTATCCCTAAAAAATTCATGGACAGAATGATCACAATGTATAAAATATTCAATTTCTTCAATATTACCCGAATATTCAGTTCATAATCGATTAGTATCAGATTATTCATAATCGAGCACAACTATAAGCAACTACAGTTTTTTTTAATTTAAATTAAATAACAAGCCTACATCACTCGTATGGGGTTATGTTAAGTTGTTAGTGGTTTTCTTCCGTTGGTTCGCCGTTCGCGTCTCCGTTGAGGAGGGGGGGCGCGGTTGGCTTTATAGGCGGAGCTGGTATCACCTGAGAAATGCAAGTAAAACATTATAAAAAACAAAATATAATTTTTAAAGTATAAAAAAGAATCCTATATTTAGAGATTTTGTGCTTGTTATAGTAATATAATATCAATAGAAACATATAAATAATTGATTAATCGGTCTGCCACTCGCTCTGTTTACAAGAAATTAGTTATAAAAATTGAAAGAACTAATTAAAACAAGGCTATCTATCACGTGATTGGTTATTTGTTGACTTAAATTAAGCTACGCCACGTGATGACATGTAACTTTATTATTATAAAGATTGGGTGCAGGACAGAGTAATACAACAGTGGGGCACAGAATGCAAAACAGCTGAATCTTGTAACAAAAACATTCTTGTATTAATTCTGTTAACACTTGGGGCTATCAAATTTAAAATCGTAGTGCAAGTTTATGTATAAAGTTCAATTATTTAAATGTGTATGCAAACAAAATATATTTGTGGTATACGCAATGCGATCTGTTTGGTCTAGATATGCACTAAAGTTTGCTGCAACACATAGTTTTGCGCCACAAATACTAGATACAAAAAAATTTCAGATTGTGCCATGGCAACACTCCAACACTCTCTTAGTGTTCTACTAGTAACACATCTATGATCAATGTTACTATGAGGCTTCAGCCTTTTTGCCATACATTGCAGCAAAATATTAACAATACTGTCAAAGCTAGTTCTCTCGTTTCATAAAAATGTGATTGGGAAGGGCTGCTTGCTGGGCTGAGTGAATACTTCCTGTTAGAAAATATATAATTCCCACAAAACAAACATCCATAAAACAAAGAAGAAAATAAGCAAATAAATAATAAAAAATACATAAACAGAAAATTCATGTAAAGAAATGACACAAACCAAAATCATCAATGGCAATGAAACAAAGCAAATAAATGGCAATAAATGAAAAAGAGAAAACAAAGCCGATTTTAAAATATAATTTGATATTTTAAAGCATGAGATGTATTCATATAAATATATGTATTTTAAAGACTCCTCTAACTATAACCTGACTTTGAAGTCACCACTGTTACAATAACATAACCCCTTAAGCAGCTGAGCTAGCACAGTTTTCTGACCGTGTAAACAACATTCAGATATTATAAAACAAAATAAAGCAGAAGATAGAGATATTACTTTGAGTTTAAATATAACAACATATCTATGACTAAACATGAATTGAACAGCAGTAACTTAACCATTGTGGTCTATGCTCACACACAGATTTGACGATAATGTCTCAAAGTGACAAATATCATTAAATAATTTTATATATTCCACTAATATATGTGATTATCACATCGGTTTTATTGCATTATATCATGTAATAAAAGTTAACTTGTATTAGATAATGTTTCTTGGGGATCCAAGATACATAGAAATGTCTAAAATAGTCAAAATTTAGTTTTGTTTTTAAAAAAAATAAACATATTTTAAAAACTCATGAATATATGCCTTTCTTAGCTTCATTCATAATACATAATATATGCTTATATAAAAAGTGTCTAACACATCACACGTTAAAAAGTAGTAACAATTACAATCCCATACACCCCCAGATACACAAACCCTCCACCAAGAATTAAAATCGAACTTAGCTTTAGAAAGTCAATTTCCATGGCCACCTCATAATATATGAACAACAAGTCATGCTTAGGGGATCTCTACACTATCTTTTACAAAGACCAAATTCCTTGCAACATGCTATTGGCAACATGTTTATCAAAAAGAAAACTACAAAAACAACACCTAATTGTCTTCCCATTAGTTTTGATTTGCCATTTTTTTATTTCACTAACTTGTAATCTGTGTTATGTAACAATATGAAGTTGGAATTTATTATATTGGGATGATACTGTCCCTTTTATGTCCCTTTAAGTATTTACTTTCAAGGTATTAAATGATTTTTGAAGTATTAAAGTGTAATTTATAATTAGGAACATATAAAAACAACAAATAGAAAACAGTGATATAAAAATATTTAATAAATCAATCGTACACCGAAAAATTTTGAAAAAAATTAGCTATTACCAAAAAAAGCGGGAAGTCTTATTATATAAAAGAGGGGGATAGATGTAGATGTAAGCTGTGTCAATAAAGAATGAATACTACAATGGCATTTCATTTTAAGCCATTCGTATATACGAGTAATAGCAACATTGTATCTGCTGCTGTTGCTGTAATGCAGCAGTACATCACGAATGTGTGGACGACCATGCGCATACACGAAATATTTCAAATTAGTTCTCACGTTACCACAATACGTCTTGCAACTATGTATAACTGACACTGACTATTGATACCAATGGATTGCACTAATTACTTAACATTTTTCACTGGGCATTTTAAATATGCAGTTAAAATTAGTCATTTAAGATCTAAACTATCTATCAGAAGCTTATAAATAGAAATACTATTTAAAATCTTTCTTTATTAACACAGGTTACAAGTGAGGCAGTTGAGTATTATTATTAAATAGAAGATTTTTGTGTATTAGAAGGTCATTTTACTACGGAGTCACATTGCCAACAACATGTCACAGGGGCGGTCATGGTCAGTCACTATTTGCATACGTTTCCGTCTGATGAGTCATCATCTTCGGCGCCCTGTCAGGAATAATTAAAAATATCAGTTAAGGGATGTTCGCTCGCCGAATTTTGAATAAAATAGCAATGATAATATTTTCTTAACAAACAAAGATTATAGAAAGATTGTAACATTTGCTTCAAAGAGCAATTTTATATTAAATTGTGTGTAAAAGTTACTTTTATACAGAGTTTTACAAAACATGGAACTGTTTTACATTTCTATACAGTATTGTCTATGATCATGAGGATGTCGCCTATGAATTACCTATTATGGCATGACACAAATTATAATTAAATTCAAATATAAATATCTAATTATTTATAAATATTTAAAAGTGATCACCATATTTCATTGTCATGTAAAGATATTGTCTTTTTTTTTTTTTTTTCAACCCATTACAA
>DWDT01000627.1:0-19630 GCA_018245595.1 Microceris scylla
GATGTGTGCCCGGTGTATGACAATAGGCTCACCACCTATTCCATTGTGGGACTTAAACGTAACTGGTGAAACGTGGGGGTGTACCAACTACACTCGTCTGCCTACCCCTTCGGAAATTACAGGTGTGAATTACGTAAAATGTATATATTTAGTTATCAGTGCGAGCTTTAAAAGGAAAATCTACCTTTTAAATTATGAAACAAATCGAAGTAAGATCGCAGATACCTCTCATATATACTGTTGCATTGGCTACCAACTCTTGCAATAATACTCTTGCTATCTTGAAGTCTCGTTAGCCGGCGGATCGAGCGTTAGATGGCAGATTGTAATGTGTGTTTCTGTACGTGTGTGTGTGTGTGCGGTGTATTCCACGCGTTGGCTTTGTGTGCACGCGACGTCATTAAATGTAGGCGAGTCGCTTTACCCCTGTGTGGTTTGTTCTGTGGCGTGATGTAGAGGTTTGAGCGGATTCCCTTATTACATTCTTTGGTATTTTATATTGTGTTTTTGGGGTTTATAAATAAGTTACTGTAATATGACACTTTAATGCTATATTACGCAAAAAAGTGATTTACTTAACTCAAAACAGTTGTTCCAAAGATTGTTTAATGGATTAAGAATATTATACTGCTTTATGATTATGCCAATCACTCTGTACGTCTCTCAAAGGAAAATTAAAATTCTAGTTTAAAAACTCATTTACGCAGTTGCTTAAATTATTGTAAAATTACTATGCCAAAGTTTACTACCTAAATTAATTACGTTGGTACACATATATAAAATTAACCGTTAACCAGCGATGAGCTAGTAAAATACCAACCGGTCATGCTCATAGCGGGCACCGCATTATCGGCTCCAGTGCTCGCAGACCTGGCGGTACGGGAATAGCGCAAGGGTCAGCGCGGCGTGAGGAGCGGCTCCTGTGTTGTGCGACCCTCACGCATGATCGGCTCGTGGAGGAGCGGGCGTGCGTGAAGATGCGGTGCCGCGGCTCATGCGTTTAGCTTTACGCGCTCTGGAGAGGTCACTGCTTCGGTTTTGAGGTCACAGCGGGTGTTCAATGAGCATGAGTTAATGAGGCACTAGCATGAGGGTTGTGTTTCTAGATTCTGTTTTTTTTTCTGTTCATTTCTGTGGGTCAATGTTCAGCCAAGCAGTGATAGCCTAGTGGTTAAGAATCCAGCCCCTCACTCCGGGGGTACCGAGTTCAAATCCATGGCGCGCACCTCTTTATAAATGCAAACGCACTTAAACTTAAAACGCACTTTATAAAAGTGCGTTTTAAATTTAAATATCACTTGCTAACGGTGAAGGAATCGTGAGGAAACCTACACATCTTAGAATTAAAAAAAAAAAGCTAAGGTTTGTGAAGTCTGCCAACCCGCACTTGGCCAGCGTGGCAGACTATGGCCTTAACCCTCTCAATATGGGAGGAGACCCGTATTCCAGCAGTGGAATTATAATGGGTAGATTATAATTATAATAAGAGGACTAAGACCATGTTAGAATCCTAAATTAAAGACTGTCATATGCTAGAAATACTTAGATAGGTACCTACTTAGAAATAAATGTTGGATGTCAATTGTAATAGAACTCGCATCATCAATGGACGGAACTAAGCTCACGTCCCGCCACAGACTATTGCAAAGTCTAATCTCTAATAAGATCGTATGTTATGTTACAAACATTCATTACCTACCTTACTTCCCTTAAATATAAGTTTAACGTGTGTATATTATTAGTATACTCGTATGTCTGTCTGGGGCATTATTGTTCCTTGACAGATAGACCGATTTCGATTTAGTTTTTCGTAAATGAAGTGTACAGTTTCTACTGGACTGATCGATTTAAAATTTTGTATCGTATGAATTCTGTGATATTGAAATAACATGGTGACACTAACCTGCGGGTGGTAGCGACTGGATGAGATCTGCGGAGGATGAGGTGTTGTGGCACACCTTGGGTAAGGCGTATGTCCAGTAGTGGAACGGTGAAGGCTGATGTGATGATAATGATGATGACTAACCTGATGCTGCAGCTTATTCAGAACCAGCAGGATAAGCAACATTCACCATCGTGTTGGAGTTCTTCGACACGACAACTCTTTTATATTCCTATTACAATTTATATTACAATCTAACAAAGGTTATAGGTACATATTATTGTTGGTTTTACTCTTTGGAGCCTTTGAGTCTATTTAGTAATTTCAGTTTTATTAAACGTAGTAATACACATACCTATTAATATTACACATGTACAAGTACATAAAAAGCTATTCGTCTTATTAAGTATTTGCCAACATTATCATTGCCGCTGAGATAGCCGTTCAGATCTCGAACGCCTTATCAATCTTAAATGTATAAATAACATTCTGAACATAGCACTCCTATCTGTGAAAGACGCTGACTCTAAGCTGCAACAAAGTATTAGCCATTAGTATTGTGTGAAGTCGACATAAGTATAACAATACCATTAAGTTTATCTACCTATCTTAGTTGTCAGTAGTGTAGGAACATTATCCGCCTCGTGCATTGCTTAAATACTTCTCAGAAAAGCTACAACAATCGCCCTACAAGCTACAAGGAACAGGACATAAAATATATATATTTTTTCAAATAACAACCGGTAGGTATGAAAAAATATGATAAAGAAATAAAATTATATTTTGTTCAAATGATCTAATTACAAGCTGTATTGAGCTAATGTCAATGTTTGATTCGTTGGTAATATATTATTGGTATTGATCCATTAGCATTATCTTGAACCTTAGACGATTTTTATTTTAAAACGTTAATTTGTACACAACGCTTCGATGTTCACATAACTAGGTATATATGTATGTTATGGTAGTATATAATAGGTAATTTTGAAACACCAAAAGAAATGTACCTACGTTATAATTTGCATTATGATCGTTGAACTTGAAAATTTTATGACGAGTATCAGGCGCGCCTGCTCTCAGTCGACGAAGCGAACAGGAATCAATTCACAAGAAACTATAAATGTCTAATTGCATACCAAAAATTAAGGCGAAACCGTAAAAACCTCAAAGCAAACATTACGGATCGTAAATGGTGATGAATGGAGGGTTCAAGATCAGGCAATGCTCTGCGCCCGCGCATCCGAGGCGCGCCATCTTGTGGGCGGAGTCAACCGTCCCGGCTTACGGCGCTCGCCTCCGATCTGCCTCTCAGACCAGGTTTGTACGAAAAATATGGGTTAGAGTGAGAAAAGTAGATTTCAGACTTTGAGAAATTATCCAACTATTTAGAGATTTGTGAGTAACAACTAACACTTATTCGTATTAAAATAGGTGTATGTGAAATTTGTGGGAGTTGTTAAAAAATCGTTGGAGTCAGCGAAATTTTCTAGGGTTCACAAAAACATTTGTGAGTAATGTTGAAATATTCATTACATTTCTAAAATCCATTCGCATTATACGCTTATACAATGAGGCAAAGGGGATATTATTAGATTGTTTTAGACGGCCCCTTTGATCTAAATTAGAATTGTAACGTTTGTTTATCGAAGATATGCTTGCGTAGTCCCTCGTAACAGATGACGGGCAACGTCCGTTGTTGAAGGATGACGTAATGTCGTAAAGAAATACGTGCATCTCAACAATAAAACGATGAATAAGTGGAATAAAATGTACAATAGTTATCGCGCGGTGTTTACTACGGCCGTTGTTTACACTAAAGATCGGCTACCCGCCGGGTCCGCCGCTGGCCTCGCGTATACCCAACTGTATTTATAGCTCCAGTCGATGATATGCATAAGCACATAAAATTTGTTGAAAATTCGTGTAAGGTTTACCTTTTACAATGAACATATGTACCGGTGTTATAGATGCAGTGTATACTTTGAAGAAAAGGTACACTTTGATCTTAGCCAAAAGGCCGAAAAGAAATGGGTAGGTAACCGATGCAAGGCAATAGGCTCACCCCCTTCCTTTTTCATGAAACGTATACCTAACTGCTGAAACGTCGGTAGATATACTTATAACACTACTCTGCTTACTCCTTTGGAAAAATATAGACGTCATTTTCGGTTGTACAATTCTTTCAATAGGTAGTCAATCTTATAGAAAAAGTTCACTCTGTTAAATGTAAAGTAAGCAAATAAAAATATGTAATAATATGTGTAATATACGGATGGCCATTCTTTAGTTTTCTAACCGTTTATAGGCATGCAAAACAATTAAAGACTGAATGCAGAACTTGAATAACGAGACAAAAGTGACCTAAAATATAATGGAACCTTGTTGCGAGTGTTTGTCTTAGATGTAAGTTCACTTACATCTAAGACAAACACTCGCAAGAATTTTCGGAGGGTCGGGAGGTCCCGGGTTCGATACCCGGGTCGAACACTACAAAATTTTCTAATTTAGATTTTGTAGTAGTGGTTCGGAGTCTGGATATGTGCTCGATGCATGGCAATAGGCTCACCACCTATTCCATAGTGGGACGTAAACGTAACCGGTTAAACATGGGAGTGTTCTGGATTCCTCTGCCTACCTCTTCGGAGATTACAGGCGTGAAGTTACGTTTTTTATAACTTTTAAAAATATAAAGTCCAAGTGTCTAAGAAATAGAACTTAGTATTTCTGTGATGCGCGTACAACGGAAACCCTCTGTCATATTATTTACATAGATATCTCAAAAGATTAACATTTCCTAAAAACCAATTAAAAGTCCCAAATACAAGTTTCCAGTAAATGTGTGTATACGTTTCAAAATGATTTAATGCGAAATATATACTATAAAGTATCTTCTTGTAATGTCTACTCGTTAGTCTCTTGGCATGTATGGCGTTTGTTTACGTTTAGTGAACTGTAAAAATCTCTCAGACTTAGCCAACTTCTAAGGGAGTTGTAAAAATAATCTAAAATTTTAAAAATTAAAATTTCGTTGCTTCTAGTCTGGATCAATGCCCCAATGCTCGCTGTATGGAAATGGACTCACCGCCTATTCCATAATTGAAGAGATAGCTTCAAGGATTACAGGCATGATATTACAGTTTCCAATGGAATTGTAAAAATAAATAAAATCAAATGAAATAAAATCGAATTCCTACTGTCAAAATATGGCAATACCTAAAGAAACGGTGTATAACCATAAGGATGTATCTCCTGAATTTTAATAGCCACTGTTCTAAAAGTCAAATACTTTTTTTTCGTTAAGCCCCTGTAAATGTTAATGGGCTTTCGTTGTTTACCATAAAATGCTTTAGCATTTTTATACTCCGGGTCACGTGAATACAAACAATAACAGGAGTGGGGGAAAAGTTTCGCACAGAAGCGTGGAATTTGTACCGCGGACCTGCGCTACAGCTCTGATTAAAACTTGCTCCATGCTTCGTCACGACCATGAATCCTTTTATGTTATGGTAAAATATAAGGCGGTTTTTAAAAGAGAATTATTCTATACTAATACCGAAGACCTCAAAAAGGCTGGTGGCAACGGCTGGATGAGATCTGCGAAGGATCGGGTATTGTGGCCGCCGTAGAAAAGGCATATATCCGGCTGATGTGATGATGATGATGATGAACACTTATACAAAAGCCATATAAGAACACTTGACGATATAATTGGAAGCTATAATCGTTGACCAAAAGCTACGGCGCCGTGGCCGAAATCAGTGCAGTAGAACTTTACTAATACTTGCGTTTGGTCGGTCTTCTCTACGACGTTCTATGGCTGGGCACCATTTGAAAACCTTTGTTGTCTTAACAACACTTTTGAGCTTTGCAACGATGTTCAGATACAGTAAAATATACTTCTTTCACTAATAGTGCCATAAGACTACCAACCAACACTTGGAAAAACATTGTCGAAGACGATTTTCACACGTACACAACAAACTCCACACATACGAGCATGTAGCTCAACTAATTACCACCGGAGTGTTTCAGAAGTGATGTCTGAGATGTACCTCGGGGGCAAGCACTGAAAGCACCGTGGTGTCGTAAAAAAATAGAAAAAAAACCGCGCGCAAAACGAAAATTTATCGCCGTCTGTATCGTTCTTTGTCTGTTACGTCACACGGCGGACGGCCGGCTGCGAAACGATAATTTCCCCGCGACACGCGAACCTCAATGGCTTTTGTCAGGTACACCGTTTAGACGTTCTCTATAGGGTTATGGAAATGGGTATTTGCATAAGCACGCTTATCAAACCCCCTCATCCATTACCTTACCTTTTATAATGGAGTTTGCCGATGATAGCTACGAGGAAAATTTAGCGTGACTACTGCATTTTTATTACGCTTTCGAACATTCCATAGCGTTTTGCGTCTGAACATGAGTTAAAGTTCAATGTACAACGCTGTAACTACATACCATTAATGTAATCATTGATCATACATCAAACCGGTGTTGATACAACTACGAATGTTTGTGTGTGCGCGCGTTTGCTTCTCTGTTTGCGTGTGTGTGTATGTGTGTGTAGCAATTCTCTAATTGTCTTCGTGTGATGCATCAGCAGAGCTTCAAATGGAACATTACGCTGTGCCCTCGTCACCTAATTTCCATTCGCAAATGGACTAAAAGCGAAATTAGCATCGCAGAGTGTTTCAACCGATTCGGTGCGGGTGATTTAGGATCTTATCACACTAATCCAGACCAATTTGCGGTTTGCAATCTAAAATACGAATGGCCCGTACTTTATGTTTGCAATGTTTTAGATTCAGTTATTGGAACTCTCTAGTGTCTATTGAATAATTAAAATTATGTTACATAATTCCTTTTTTTTCCGAAGCGATATGCAGAAGAGTGTATGTAGTACTCGCAATTTTTATTTGTTATGTTTCCCATTCAATGGGATTGAGTTGAGGGTGAGCTTATTGTTATACACCAGGCACAAAACCAGACTTTCCACTAATACCTACTAGTAATTCGAAGTCAGAAAAACCCGTATAATACTTTATTAGATTCGTGTATCGAACCCGAGACCAGTTGATCAGTAGTTGCCCGTGCAACCGTACTAATAATTTCGGTGTACATAATTATATTTTGTTATCGTTTAATTATTCAAGTACCATGGAAATTATTGTAACTAAAAGTAGGTTTCTTGCAATGTAATATTCGTGTCACACTGGTAAATCAATCAAGTTATACTCGTATGTACACGCAATGGTGTGTGTAGTACGAATCGTACAATAATCCACACTGTGACAGCTGCCTTAGGTACCGAAAATCTATTATTAATGCCGTTTGACTGCTGTATACAGATGCAGTACTAATTGTAATATTACGCAAGCTAAATATAATATCCCTGAGAATTTGAAGGTATACGTATTCTGATTTGAAGGTATATGTATTCTCATTTTGAACAATATCATTAATTTATAACTTTACTTTCATTGAATTTGCTGTCGGTACTCGATCATATTAAACCTTTATTATCTAACTAACTTCAAGCAAGATTCAGGGAGGCGTAACTAATGATTCTTAATCTTCTAATCTATTTTTGTCTTCTTAATTATTTTCCTTTTCGTCTGGTAGGATTTACTTTTTTTTGTTAGAAACGTTCTATTTATACAGCTGGCAGAAAAAAGGCGAGCTCCGCAACAAAAGACAACATCGAAGGACAGAGAATAATACACCCCCACTCGTGAACGTTCCCTTTGACGACAACGTATCGTTCGATATTAGGGAACGTAATCGGAACTTTTTTGCCGTCCGTTACAAAGGTGCGTTAGGCTTAAATTAAATGTCCTGTGTGTAGGATCCGATGTCCTTTAAAAGTATTTTAATATGTACATATATCCAACTCTTGCATTTTAAGAGGAAAGCTATGTCCAACAGTAGAATGATGAATTAATATAGGTAATGTAATAATAATAATAATGTTTTGTTGCCACATAACAAATAATATAAAGCTTAAAAAACTTAAATACTTATTAATTTACTTAAGAGTTATTGAGTGTGAAAGAAGTTTCAGTTTCTACTAGCACCAGTAACCTCGTGAGACGCTGATTTCATTCTCTCCTCCCTTGGGTGTCGTTTGGGAGAGATGATGGAGATAGTGATGATGATGATACAACATAAAGTCTTTTGAGAAGGTATTTGTGTGAATCTGTAATTAGATAATTACACATGGATATTGCTGTACGTGCTTTCTAACATCGTCTTTGTTCGTACGCCAACAGAATACGGGTCACGAATACTTATAGTATGTTGAACTAGCACTCCGATTATACATGGTTATATCATCACCCCAGATTCCCTACGGGGTCGACAGTGCACCGTGAGCCAAATATTTCTATCCTTACTCATATGACGTACTCCTACATTCATCACTCTCATCATGTGTATCCAGAAAATATACCTAATATAAGATAGACATATAAACACTGTAGGAATCTTTCTTAAACTTGTAATTTGAGGCTAAAAAGTACAATTGAATTGTTTCACCTATTGAATACCTCGAGTGCGTTCGAACCAAATGCAATAAGCTATTCGTAATTGGTCGTCAAACCAATATCATTCTTGAGTATATCAATTAAAATGCTTGAGATTGTACCGCTCGCGTGGATGTATGTCTGAACCGATTATAGTCTTGTAAAAATACCATGAAAGTATACTCTCATACCGATACTATTGATAAATATTGTATTACATTTTGCGCTACAAATATCTTGGATTCTTCATTCGAATGAATGTTTGATTGAGTTTGAAAAATGCTAAAAATGTAAAATCCGAATAAAAATATAATATTACTTGTAAATTCGCTAGGAATATTTTTGGCGCTGCTTTTTCGATATGAATTTAGGCTCGCTGTCAGGTTCTTGAATGTTCTATTTTAGTATCGAGCGAGCTCAGTTTAATTCACCTTAGGTATTTTGGAAATACATCGGTGTTTCTCATCTCAATGTGCTCATTGACCCATAGTGACTTGACGCAACTTCAATAATTACATACATTTAGGTCTAGACATCATTAAACGTTTACAAATGAGTGGGCACTATTGTATGGGTCTCCTATAATGTCTAGATTAATATGAAATTAATTTTCTAAGTAAATGTTATACTAGAGATTTAAATTTAAATAACGTATATTAATACGTTTGATAGAATATATGATAACGGGGAATTGAAATAGAACATATTCCTTTAATCATATGCTCCGTCGGTCCCGAGAGACGTTTTTCCAAAAATGTCTCAGATGACACAGCAAATAATATTTGCTCTCTACAACATTCGGTCTTGTTTACTGAGTAAATCTAATATAATATAATCATGGAAATCTGAAGTTCTCGGTACTCTAATTTATACATTTCAAGTTAATTTAAAAAGATTAAACATAGGTACTGTTTAGATGCTTAAAAGCTATCAAATAAAAGTAACAAAGAGAACTGTGAGTTAAAAAATAGAATTTCTTATATTTTCATGTTTTGGGATATGTATGATAAAATTGGAAGAAGCATGGCAGATTTGCAAGAATAGAGATATTTAGCACTCCGTGTTCAGTGCCTACCCCGTAATGATCTGGTCTGAAGGTTTGTAGGTATGTATGTTTTAGGAAGAATCGGTCTCGACTGTGTGATCCCGAACTAGGCAGAGCTTGTTCTGTGGTTACCTGCCAGCTCTCAGACTTGTAATATACTCACATGTATTATTTTACACCCAGCCACCGGCTACTGCCCGTGCTCATTACACAAATAGTTGCCTTTAGTGGGTACAGATCCCACACCTACCGGCTTAGCGGTCAGTGTCATTAACCACTAGACCTGAAGACTATTGATTTACACGTCAAATGTATTTCTATATTACATGTACTGTAGAGGTATCATTGGTTTAACTCAGATAGATTAATATAAATGTTTCAGATGATTTCATAAAGATGAATATATAGATACATATATAAAATGATTTTCTACTTGTAACTATGTGTATGAAGTTTATTTTGTTCCTGATTAAACCTGGACCTGGTTAGAAGTCTGATTTGTTTTTTTAATGCCGTCTTTGTATTGTTACGTACATATGCTTAAAATCCTGTTAATGTTGTGACAATCTAGAAAGACTACAACTAGTTTAGTTGTCCATTATTTACAATTATTGTGTAACTAGAATATTAATACATTTTATGTTCACGAGTAATTACGTACTATCAATGTATCTATATTTTTTATACATATTTACATTGTGCACGTGATAATATACAAATGTACAATAACGGTTATGACTGTACATAAGCAAGCAGAAGAGCGGGCTCGGTGTCGTGCTATTAGAGAGGCCTGTGTCCAACAGTGAACGGGAGTAGGCTGATGATGATTATGATGATGATTGTGATGATGATTGTGATGATGATTGTGATGATGATTGTGATGATAATTGTGATGATGATTGTGATGATGATTGTGATGATGATTGTGTTGATGATTGTGATGTTGATTGTGATGATGATTGTTATGATGATTGTGATGATGATTGTGATGATGATTGTTATGATGATTATGATGATGATTGTGACGATGATTGTGACGATGATTGTGATGATGATTGTGATGATGATTGTTATGATTGTGACGATGATTGTGACGATGATTGTGACGATGATTGTTATGATGATTGTGATAATGATTGTTATGATGATTGTGATGATGATTTTTATGATGATTGTGATGATGATTGTGATGATGATTGTGTCGATGATTGTGACGATGATTGTGATGTTGATTGTGATGATGATTGTTATGATGATTGTGATGATGATTGTGATGATGATTGTGATGATGATTGTGATGATGATTGTTATGATGATTGTGATGATGATTGTGATGATGATTGTTATGATGATTGTGATGATGATTGTGATGATGATTGTGATGATGATTGTTATGATTGTGATGATGATTGTGACGATGATTGTGACGATGATTGTGACGATGATTGTGATGATGATTGTTATGATGATTGTGATAATGATTGTTATGATTATTGTGATGATGATTTTTATGATGATTGTGATGATGATTGTTATGATTGTGGTGATGCTTGTGATGATGCTTGTGATGATGATTGTGATGATGATTGTGACGATGATCGTGATGATGATCGTGATGATGATAGTGATGATAATGATGATGATGATGATAAAATAAACAAAACACACGCTGTTGAATAAAATACAATATCAACATAGAAACGCGTAACTAAATTATCGATATAGAAAACGCGGCAAGTTAATAAAAGTGAAATAAGTGAATATTCAAAACTGCAGCCGGGTATCGGCGAGTGTTTCCGGAAATATACCATGTAACAAATTTCGAGCGCGGCATGAATGCAAGCTTAATGCGCTAGTGTTGCTCTCGCACTGTTGGCGATCAACTATACATGTAACATCACACCTGTATCTCCTCCAACAGATAGGCAGAACAGTCTAGTACACTCGCATGTTTCATCAGTTACGTTACTCGGCCCATTATGTAACAGGTGGTGAGTTTATTGACGTAGAACGGGCACAATTTACTATACATGTACATATACAGTCATAATTGAAGATTGCATTCGGATGACATGATTTTTTATTACGTGTGACGAATATTATGTGTGTACATTGTTCGTACGCATTTTAGATTTTCATATGGGGATGTTATGTCAAATGTTTTTGATGATAGATTATTTTATTGTGTACACGTTTACATTGCTTTGAATTAAAATGGTTTGGGAAAGAAAATTCACTCATACTATTTCATTTATGATGGACTTTGTCTAGGTCATACATTTTGTAGGTCAGTACCTACAGCCGTTGGTACAGCAAGTCCCCGAATGTAAAACTTCGTTCGGGCCCACAAAGCAGAAATGTCCGCTATGCTTAGCAGACATTTTTGGATTATGAATATTTTTCAGTATTTTTTTTATTCACAGCGAGCAGAACAATGCAGGCTCGGCGGTTTTAATATCTTGCATTCTGAGGTCAACTACAAAATATTGTCATTTCGGAGTGTATTTTAAATACCAGTTTTTTGGCCTTATTTTTCTTGTTAAATAGTTAAAAGGGACAACTTTATTCACATATACGGTTTTCATAAAAATATTTCACAAAAAAATTTAAATAATGTTTTATGGATTGTTGATACATGCAAAAACAAACTTACAATTATTCATACCAGTCCATTATTTTACTAAATTATGTACAATTTACCGTTCATATTAAAATATTTTTTATTCGTCAATATATCTTCTAAAATTATTTCTTAAAATCTTCCTCGCGTATACAGTGTTAAAGCGTCTAATACACCCCAAAAAAGCGACGATCTGACATCAAAAAAATTCATCTAATACGCATTATTAAGTTTGGAGCATTATTCAAATTTCATATTCCTCTCAGTTCGTCCAACCCTAACAAAATTGCATCGGATCTTATCGGCGCCCTTTGTTAAAAACGAGCCATCTTCCCTCGTCTGTAATTTACGACAGGCGTCTCAAACCTGGCACCCTTACCTACAAATTCAAAAATACATAAATCGGGGATACAGCATAATCCTCGAAACGTGATTTCTGCCTTTACAGCCGAAAATCTATTACTCGTCTTTTTAATCAAATTTCAACTCTATTATCCTAACTCTAGAGTGGAATTTTCTATGTACCAAGCACAAAACTACCCTTCTGGATATTAAAGAGTAGATTTCTTCTCCTGACTGAGTGCTACATGATGTCTCCTTAAGCATGCCAATATGCGATGCTCGGATTTTCCATTCGCATTCTATATGACAAAATCATATTATTTGCGCGACATGTCGACGGAACCCCTGATCTTTTCAGATGAGCCGTTTTTACCCCGCGGCGATATTAGGGCCTCTCATATAGACAAAGGTTCTCAGCATAATATACCATATCTACTTTATACCTATAAAGGAAGGGGATTTTACCAACTATGGAATAATTAATCTACAATAGCTTTAAAGTATTACTGTGTCTAATTCTTAGCACGGGGGTTTTACCGGGGTTTTAACAAAATTTAAAATCATATGAAATATATTTCAAATGTCTTCTTCTTCTTCTTTGCGTGTCGGCTCTGGCAAATTATATTGTTGAGGACCAAATCATGTTATATAGTATAATTGTTTAAATCTGTGTGCGAATGAAAGAATATGATTAGTAGGGTGTCATTCTAGATTAATTTATTTATTGGTTCGGTTTATACTAAGCAAATTGTGATTTGTCAGTTTATTGATGTACTTAAGAATACATTTCAACTAAAATACCTGATACTGTATTTTTGTGCAATATCTGTGTACTAATAAATGCATACATACTTATATCTTCAATACTGAAAAACCAGGTAACTACGTTTTTGTGTTCCAAAACTATAGTAGAATTATGGTTATTATATTGTAGTGGTTCGGAGTCTGGATATGTGCCCGATGCATGGCAATAGGCTCACCACCTATTTCATGGGACTTAACGTAACTGGTGAAACGTGGGAGTATCCTGCATTCCTCTGCCTACCTGTTCGGGGATTACAGGCGTGAAGTTACGTTTTCGTGTCCATATTTGTGAAAGTATAATAATTTGTTTAGAGAACAAAAACATTCAAGTCACCGCAATACGTTAAGACATCCTCATGCCGGGGTCCCTTACGGGGTAGGCAGAGAGCATCTAGTGTCAATAGGAGGCCTATGTCCAGCAGTAGACTGAGATAGGCTGATGATGATGATGATTACAGACCTACCGTGCTTCGTCTATCTTTTCATCATAATTTTGAATGTTATATTTATTAATAAGGAATATGTTTTAGAGAAATTGAACCAGTAATAAAAATTTGCCTGTTATTGAGAATTCAATTACGCCTCTTGTCATATAAACGCCGGAAACGTTAGACAGAAGGGAAAACCTATTTCGCGAGCGGAGAGCTCATTTTCATTCGTGAATCAAAGCATGATTTTTTTATTTCCGTTTTCCATTTTCCATTGTCGACAAAGTTGGTATAATCAAAGATTGTAATCTGATTGTAGGATACTTCAGTAGGCCGCTACGGATAACTAAATTGAAACAATTGAAATCAGTCCGTGCAGAATCTTAAACAGTGAGAAGATTTTTGTGAAGATTTTTCAGGTAAAAGAAACACGTTTTCATACAGTTTACCAAAATTTACCTGTTTATATTACTGGAATAACCATATTTCAATCAATAATTTTTGTTGTCAAATAAAATTTCAATTCAATTCTTATAGAGTTTTTTTTTAAACTGTGATCACATTGAGCTTAAAACTAAAACTTCACTTTTAACTACAGTACGTGTCAGGTTTAGTGATTGTATCCGATCCGGTAAATAGCAGATCCGATTTTTGTTTGTTTCTTTTCAGTAGCACGCTTGCCTAGAAAGTGCTTGTTCACTTTTGCCTTGAATAAATCCAGGTTATCTGAATCGTGATAAACGGACGCCGGCAGGGAGTTCTATCCAATCACAACGCAACATCCAAATCTCATTTATACACCCAGAAAAATCATGTTGTACCCACATTTGTTCTAGGCAAGTCTTGTAAGTAGAACGAACTACATTGTTCTATAATGTAGGAACATTGTTCTATAATGTAAGAACATTGTTCTCAGAATATATTATGTGTTGGAAACGAATGGAAATTGGCGCACGGAGGGTTAGGAGGAAACAGTCCAATCGGGGAATGAAAAAAAGGTACAATAATCTTTTATCTCTTGTGGATTTCCAGAACAACGACATGACTGTGCAGCAACCCATAGTGTTTTGTGTTTGCAAGTATATTGATTGTACAGTATGGAATTTCATTGATTAAGAATGTATTTTCTGCTGCTTAACAGCAATATGGCTAACGTGTGATCTGACTTCTTCAATTCCGACAGGTATCAGAGCTTTCATTTTCTCTGGGTGGGTAAAACAATGTTAGTAAAATCAAAACATTTTCATACTAATTTTGATCCATACACTGATAATTTCTTAGTAAAGATAGCTATGGTGGTTCTCGTGGAATGCCTAATGAGTTGCTTTGGATAAAATATTTTCATACTAATTTTGATCCATACATTGATCATTTGTTAGTAAAGATAGCTGTAGTAGTTGTCGTGGAATGCCTAATGAGTTGCTTTGGTTAAAACATTTTCATACTAATTTTGATCGTTACATTGATCATTTGTTAGTAAAGATAGCTGTGGTAGTTCTCGTGGAATGCTTAATGAGTTGCTTTGACAAAAAGGCAGTGTAACTCCATTGACAAAACTTGTTCGTCATTTAAGTACCTCTTGGCTTATGGCTATCAATCTTTGGAGGGCCACTACTGTACGAGAGCTCTCCCGATATGATGGAGATCCGTTAACGTCCGAAATAGCTTTGGATTAGTGTCAGGTCAGCTTGTGTCTTTGTTTTAACTACTGGTAAAGAACAGCTTTTAAAAATGCAATATATTTCTACCACTATCAAGTTGACGGTTCCAGCGTATATTAGATTATCAGTAGTAATGAGTCTCTGATCAACTTTAAATACGTCAAATATTTGTTAGTACATAGGTATGTACCTACAAGTATGTATTAACCGGGCTGAGGGTACTAACAGTCCCAATTCCCGCAGTTCTGTCACCGATTTGATACTAACAACTAATCTCACAAACATCTACATGAATTAAAAAAGAGAATGATGAATATGAAAGAAGTTTGTAAGGATAGACATATAAAATACTCCGTGCTCTTTGCCACTCCCGTAAATAATCTGGCTTGAAGATATATATGTGTATATGACTCGATAAACCGGACTAACATTCCTCTGTCTGAGGTTATGTTTGAGATCGGATGCAGATGTCCATAAGTGCTTACACTGCCTACAATCACTTGTGACTATTCGTTTTCTATGGTCATTACTAAAAAAAAATTGGATTCAACCTGACAAATATTTTTTTCTTTTCCATGAATTACACTTTCAAACACTTGTTATTATATATTCATAAATTATTACATCTAAATCATTTGCATGTCTCTCCGGTGTCCAGTATAAATGGCTTTTTTTAAATATAACTTTAAAGTACTTACACTAAAATCAGTTCTATATAAATATGTTCTGCTTTGTCAATCTTAACCGACACCGCCACTGGGTCAGTCCAGTATTCTCGTTTGCCACCAGAGACCGCATTCAGGCTCACTGGCCCCTTTCCGAGTTACACTGATAAACATTCCCGCAAAGCAGTTTAATAATATCATTAAACAGTTTACGGACGTTTTAACGACCCGTAAAGAATTCACAAGGAACCCTACTATTCGCCGTTCTAGCTCGGCTCGGTATAAGAACGTAGATAAAGTATTTGCTGCACTGCGACTGTGTAAGATATTATATGTTTATGTAATAAAGACTTAGGGTAAATCTAGCGTTAGACGCTTTTCAGCTAAATGGAGTGCCGATTTGCGCAAAGTGGCCGGCAGCGGATGGATCCGAAGAATTGAAGATCGAGCTCAGTGGGGTGCTGTTGGAGAGGCCTATGTCCAGCAGTGGACGGGAGCAGGATGATGTTGATGGAATAATACAATAAAATGAATTAATGAAATGGGTCATAAAATACACTGTCTCATTTTCATAGTTGCAATAATTATTATCAATTACCATTTAAAATATTCATTTGCGTTTAAATCCTTTAAATTTTAAATGCGTACGTAGGTATATACACATATGTTAAATATATTAAATTTACGCATTTAATACATAATTATATATAACATTTTTTTTATTTTAGATTTTTCTTTGCTTAAGAGAAAGTGATATGTAGACCATTGTTGTAATGTTTATTTAGAAAAGATGACCCGGCCATATGTGTCTTCGTGTATGAAATATGATACGTGGGAATAAATGTAAACAACAGTTCGCAGCTAGATCGATTGATCAAACATTTGTAGTAAGTGTTTGCTTTGACGGATTTCGCTTTAGGTGTTTGTATGTATAACGAAAGCCGCCATATCAATTACTGGTTTTCACCAGTTTTAGGCAGAATCGATAGCTCATAACTTCCTACATATAAAGTCTATTTATAACTCGCTGTTGCTGTCCAACCGTCATACTTTGAACTAGAATGACGCGAGATCTGGAATTTAGTTCACCATCATTTGGTAATTATTAGTTCAGTTCACTAGTGAAGGTAGGTTTTCCCTACTGAGCGTCATTGCGCCCAGATCTTGACCCATATCCAGCTTCTGCTTGCAACTATTGCAGATCTTATATATCCGGAAGACATATGTTCTAGATACTTTTATTTTACCATAAGTACATATAAACTCTAAAGAAATTTCTAGTAAAAACATTTTACTACTCAGTTATACTAATATACGTTATATCTATCTTCCAGCACTCTTACTAGTCAATCGCTTGAGGTAAAACCGGTGACTTACGTTTAGTTAGTTTTACGACTGTCTTGTACCTACTTTGTTGTTTCTTTTTTATATTTTGGCGCCGTAACTCGATTTACCTTCGCTAGGAAAACTCTTCCATCTTTCGCCTAATTAAAAAGTGTGATTTAATGTTCCAATTTTAGGATTTTTTTCCATAGTAGAAAAAAAACATGTCTGCTTTGATTAGGTGACTTGTTACATTTTGATTAGACTTGTTAGATTTTGGCGCTGGATATTCTCTGCCTACCCTTAACAGACCCTTGCGAAATGGTACTATAATAAAAATAATAAATTCTATAAACAATATACCTACATATATTACAGTAATAAAAGTCTGCTGCAACAGGTAATCAAGTCAATATGAACACAACATTACTAAGAAAAGCTATAAAAAATTTATTACATTTGCGACTCATTTCAATTTAATTAAAGTTATCTGATAACTTATTTACAATAATTTTTATAGTCGGCGTAAAATAAATCAATTACTTAATTGTCATAACCGTCTGTTATCTTTAACATAACTTGTTTATGCTAAACATTATACATTTAACTTATATATTATATATATATATTTAATATGTATATAATACATATTGACTACATAATAATCTTCAATACTTACACGAATCGCTTACGATGCGACCTGAAAAACAAAGCAAAAATATACTTGCAAAACCATGAAAAAGTTAAACAGTACTTCAGTAATTATTACAACTAAATAAAAGGATAAAAATAATGAAATTTAATATTAATACTTTTTAAAACATATATTTTAGTCTTCTTGCTTAAAGTTTTATAATACTTATAAATTTTATCTAGACTGTGGACTATCACTACATTTGTTTCATACATCTGTGGAATATAGTTCATACACATAGATAATCTTATATGTACATATACAATAAAATCGATCGGGAGAATTCAAACACATGGCACTTCACCTGAATTCTGCAAATGCCAAATACTTGATAAAAATTGAACCCACAACATTCCGAATGAAAGACTGATATTAAATTTGTTCTGCGACTTGTATTTGTAAGATATTTGAAATAAAACAAAATTTGGAAACATTGTTGTGATTAAATGTTGTAATATAAATAATAGTTATTATACAATAATTATTACATATTATAATATAAGCTACATATTATAATATGTAGCTTATATTTATGTTAAACATGTCGTCATTCAAACTAGTAAAAAAACTCAAAAATAACACAGCATAATAATTTATTATTATTATTATTACAATACGGAACCCGCATTATCTAAATACACCTCCCACTTATCTTTTATCGTGCAGTTTCCGCAGTCGTGTTATGACTGAGAGATATCTTCACAGAAGCAACGAAAGCGCTCTCGCTAAAGACCGAATGATATCCGTCACAAAGAACGAGCAAACGACCGTTCTAAATAGGACAGTGCGGCTCATCTGGATGACTGTTATATCTGTGAGCTGTTTGTGAACAACACTCAATGGGACAGTGAGACGTCCCCAAGTACCCAATGTGAGTGACATTGGGCATTTATAATACAATTTTAACGTTGTTAAAATTTTTAATGTACACGTATATTTAAGTAAAGGGACATATAAACGAAGTGACACAGGATAGAGGTTTTATTGATAAGAAAAAAAATTATAAGCATAAAACATATCATGACTGTAATACCTGAAGATGACAGCAGAGGAGTGAAGTACACTCCCACGTTTCAGAGGTTACGTTCACGTTTCATCATGGAATAGGTGAGCTTATTGCCATACGGCAATAGGAGAGACTGACAGAACTGAACTAACAGACACTGACAGACTAACAGAACTGACAGACTAACAGAACTGACAGACTGAGAGACAGACTGACAGAACGTGAACTTGAGTTCATAAGTATTAAAAATAATATATAAACACATCAAAGCGCAGTTTGCGTTACAAATGACAAGGGAAGATATGGCTATTATGTTCGTAGTTGCCTGTGGGAACACCCAAGTGTTCGGCTTTCGGGAAATGCTCGCCGAAATTCTTTTCTTAACACGTTTCTACATTTAACCTTCCGGATACACCAACTTTAGTTATCTCCAACAAGACCCGATTATTTGAGGAAAATAAAAAAGTTTCACTTGATGAGGGTAGATTATTACTTCTTTTGATACAAAGTGTTTTTTTTTTATTTTATTTTTTATTTTTATTTTTATTTTTTTTTAACCCTTTACAATTCCACTCTTGGAATACGGGTCCTCTCTCATATTAATAGGGTTAAGGCCATAGTCTGCCACGCTGGCCAAGT
>DWDT01000628.1:0-19630 GCA_018245595.1 Microceris scylla
GTGAGGGGCTGAATTCTTAACCACTATAACTGAATTCTAACTAGGCTATCACTGCTTCTTTGCTAAATATTTAAACCAAAATAAAGTTTTTGATAATTCTGCTAAACATTCAACTTTATTCTACCTCTTTAGCAAGTCGTTTTACTAATTTAGCTCTCACGCTTTTTACACAAAGCAATGTTCGTTTGACTTTAGAAAATCAGTTTTTATGTTTATTTCGTGTCTCAACTCGTAAAAGTGAAAATATTAAACGAATCAGAGGTCTCCCTCTGAATGCCGCTCATATTATCTTCGAGTTTAATTTTGACAATTTTGTTTTAAATAGAATTGCCACTCTGGAGTTATCTCTTTCAAACAAACGTAAAAACATTATCACGCCTTTATATGCTCGAAGGGGTAGATAAAGGAGTGTAATAATCTCTCACATTTACCTCTTATGCTATACAAATCGAACAAAAATCCTAGCTCCGGGTGTACTACTGAAAATATCAAGTAAAATTCTAAATTATACTTTGCTCGACCCGGAAATCGAACCCTCATCTCAACAGTATCTATAGTCGCACTTGCAACCATTAGACTAACGAGGGATACTAACATACATTAACTCATGTATCTATAGTATTGAAAAAATTGTTATAAAGATGTTCTGGTCCATAATCGACATAATTATTTTCCAAGTATGTTCTCGCGTGGGTTGTTACCAATGTTTTAGCGGTTATAAGGCATACTAATTCGCCGTTGTAACACCCGATTGTTGTACGAAAATGCCTATTCAAACCCGCTACTGAGTGGAATACTTGATAACCTCTGACCTGAAGTGAATTTAGTTTTTCTATCGTATAAGTGAAAACCAACAGAATTTCAGTCACGTCCACGTTAACAAAAAGGTTTTATTTTGGCATTAGGTTCATTGAAACATAATCACTGAAATATAAATGATTAATGTTATGGACGTTATTTTAAAGGAAGTCGGATAAGGGAATTTTTAAGGCTTTTTCTCTTTTATTATAACAGAATGTCTATGTATTTTATACGTTGTAGACGCGACCAACAGATATGTATCCAATATTAGATATCAAACAGCAGTGCAGTGACACTTGATACTGCCCTATGTATGTATGTAGTTAATGCTTTATGTGCCATACTACAAATGTAAGTTCAAAAGAGAATACATAGCTTAAACAGTCACTCTACCCCTGAGTGACCACGGCACTTCTTCACGTCACTATACCTCTTGGTTTATACATATATACCTAGTCTCGTTTATAAACGGTTCCGAAGTAAATTCATTAACGACAAAATACGACAAAAAATTTCATTAGTGGCATAAAATACTACAAAAAAGCCGACGCAGGCACTTTATTCGGATTAAATCTATTGAATAGCCAATATTAATCCGATTTCATAAAATAAAGTGATATTTTTTTTATTAAAAAACAATATCCCACGCTGATACGAAATTCGCTTAAACATCCGCTATTTACGTACAAAAAATACGCAGGGTACTTTAATTATTTATTGATTAAAACAAGAATTTATTTATCTAAAATTTTATTTTTTTTGGTCGTGTTGAATGCAAGTGCGACTGCCGCTCGAAAGGTCCCGGATTCGATTCCCGGGTCGAACACTACAAAATTTCCTAATTTAGATTTTCTAGTATTGGTTCGGAGTCTGGATATGTGCCTGTTGCATGGTAATAGGATCACCACCTATTCCATAGTGGGACGTAAACGTAACCGGTGGGATTTTTCTGCATTCCTCTGTCTACCTCTTCGGGGATTACAGGCGTGAAGTTACGTTTAAAATAATAATTTTCATATAGGTACTTAAACTAAATAGTGTAGTCTTGCAAAAATCAACTTCCAATTAATTTACAACTTGTTTGTGGGCACGGATTATTTAAAAAAAGAATTTATACATTCCATGATTTTAAACTTGCTCTTTTCCCGGTTTCGAAAGCCTCATAAACTATAAGGTAGGAAATCTAATATCCGGTGATACGTACTCGTACCAAGAGTTATGAAGGAAAAATCTTCGGAGGATATTATTTGGTAAGTCTGTTAAGATCAATTTCCTATAAGATGTATCGAGAGTACTTCACAGTTGTAAACCGTTAGAAGACATTTATTACGCGAATAATTATATTGAATATAGTAAACACCATGAAAACCAAAACTATTACAATGTAATTGAAAATGTTCATCTTGACAATTAATTTTATTAATCGTTTCAATCCATTGAAAATTGTTTCTTTAGGTTATTTTTTTTTATTTTTTAATACTTCTTATTCCATCACATATTTAAAAATATATAGTTTTAGAGAAAGATCCCAGCTAATCAATAAACTATTTGATATAAAGCACATATCTTCAGATATTGTTACTTTACCACAGCAGTTGTAAGATGGATCGGATACCTTGGATACTCGTAGTGCAGAAAACTCTTCTTTACTGTACCATTTTTACATAAAATACTTAACAAAATTCATTATACTGTAAATTATGTAAGTTATCTACCCCAATGACATTAAAACTAAATATAACATTATGGACGCCCTTCAGCTACGTGGAGTGACTATATACGACAAGCGGGTGGCAGCGGTTAGATGCGAAAAGCTGAAGATCGAGCTCAGTGGAATGCTCCAATGAGAGGCCTATGTCTAGCAGTTTATGGGAGCAGGCTATCAACTGGTTAATAATATAGGGTTAAACCAAGAGCTCTCAAGCACCTTCGGCGATTTAATATACTCGTATTTGTTGTAGTTATAAGATTTGAATGTCTTCTGTCAATCTAACCTTGACCAGAATAATAGAATATAACTTTAGACCTTCTTATTCTGAGAGGAAACGGGTGATATGATAATAGAAACCTAATTAATAATGGCAAATGCATTGAGATACTGCACACGTGGCCATCTGATCGCAAAGTAAACGCAACATATTATGTTCTAGAAACCAGACATCTGGTAAAATACATATATATGTATATACGTAGATACATATAAATATATAGGTACTTACACATTTTTTTCGGTTTATTGCTTTCCAATCTAGAAATGATAACAGCTAAATTAGCTTAAAATTATAAATTTCAATTATAATTTCAAGGTTTTAATCATAGAATTATCTATGTTATAATTACTTTTAGTTTGGTGTCACTTTAAACCGGAAGACGGAATAATGTCACCAACTTAACGGCATTAAAATATGTGTAACGGCCCATAGTTCACCCAAAGCCTCATTACCCCTGTGATTGCTGGTTAATTTAAGCCTGGGCGCGATTCATGAAACGTGAGATCGAAATTGGACCATCACCATACATTACCCCTAATAATCATAAAAGCTTGTCAGTAATACACTATCATATAGGGATTTACACTTCCTTTTATGATTGGTACTACATATTTCTATTAATAATATATGTTTATAAAATTATAAGAACGGTAGTGTAGTGTAATTTAAAATTTTGTTTATTATAAAAGGGTTTGATTTTGGAATACTTCTATATTCTAAGTTTGGAAACTGTGGTATTGGTATTGGTTGGGTTTTGGTATCGATATTGAACCGTGATTGATTCCAGTTCCGTGTTGCCGAGTAAGATCCGAGGATAAACTATTCACAATCATTCGAAAACGGAAACTAACAGACGCTTCACCGTTTTTAATTAAAATTAATGACGCAATTACCGGTGCACGGACAATACAATGTTGGGGAAGAGAGAAAAAAATAAATAATTGTCCGTAAAAACAATAGCATTTTGGCAAAAACAAATACATTATCTCGCCGTTGTCAGTCGCGGGCCAAGTGCCGTAGAGAGATATTTTCCGGCGCGCATTTTCACCGCGAGTCGGTTTTTCAATTTATTTTCCCGTTTTAGCCGAGTGACGCCGTAATTACGGCACCACGCGGCGCACCGCATAATCGACAAACTATTTTTTTTTTGTGAAAAATTTGACCACTAAACGGTGCTATAATATCGAACATATTTTAATAAACGCAACGCTTGCTATCACATCACCACGTAACAGCTTATAAAGAAACATCCGGACATATATTTAAATACATTATAAGTGATTTCTCCTATATGTATACGCTCGCATGAATTCACGTTAGAATAAACTTCGCTCACATCACTTATGTAGAGCAGTAATAAACTTAGATTCCATAGAAAGAATGACAATGATATAGTAACGCGGAGTAAGTTTAACATAATTTTACGGTAGAGTGGGTGCTCCCGCCAGGAACTGCTGGGATACGAGGCGGCGTTCAACTCTCCCCGCTATAATGCTACGATAAAAGAGATTGAACTTACTTCGTCTGTAATAAGCACGCGCTGTTGCACAACGAAATTCAGACCGGCGCCGTTTCAATCAGAAAGTATACTGTTAGATCTCGAAATAAAGAAGAGTGGATGAATATTGAATCATTTCTTCAAAATGAGCTGTACATAGATGTAACGGATAAAGAATGAGTTAATTTTTGTGATATTAGTATTTTAATAACGTAACTCGGACAGTGAGGATTGCGTAAACGCCCTGAACGAACTGAATTCACGCAATATTTTCAGTGGTATAAACGGTGAGGCTTGTGGGAATTATAATTAAACATTTTGTTATTATAATATTATTATAATAAAATACTCCGACTGTTATGAAAATGGATATATTTATATTGTGTAAAGTGTGTAATATTATTTAATAAACGTTATGTTTAAACAATGTACGACTACGTATTTTACAGTAAAGTACACACCTATATAATATGTGAATTCAATGAAAATATTATTATTACATAATATGTGACTTATAACGTAAAAATAGTCACTGTTACATAATACTGGTTTGTGGAGGCTGCATTAAATATATGGACGTTCTAAGTGGTCGCAGGCTTGTCATTAATTTGAAGCTAAAACAATAATGTCGTAGCATATTGTGCATGGAGTCCATTAGGGAAAATGGCAAGACGACAAAAGTGGTCATCAATAACAGGCCTATTTGGTGGGTTGGAGGCCGGCTGAATCAGTCGAGACGAAGGCGATACACGCATACATACAAGCATTATTAATAGTAGACTGATATTAGGGTATAAACGCTGACCGGCCTCTGGTTGCGTAATATTATGGAAATTCGCTTTACCTGGTACGCTTTGTTGCCTCCAAGGCGAAAATATTTTATTTCCAACTCCGCAGTAGGTACCTGCCCGTGGACGATTAAGAATTGAAGAAAGTTTTATTTGACTTTATGAAGACGTTTCCGAGTCGCGATGGCTTCGATTTGTTAAATAAATTCAAATAATATTACTGCCTCGAAATTATTGCGTCGTGGCCCTATCAGTGTTTCATTAAAATTACTCAATTTCTAAGTTGTAATGGAAAATTGAATATTGACGGGCTAAGAGAGACAATCTGTTTAAACATTTATAATGCAAAAAAACTTTATGTAACAGTTAACAGTATTATAATCTAAATGACTATCCTATTTGAATTATTCTGTCGTATATTTTTTAACTGTGACATAGAATATTTCAGTATTAAAAAATCATTTTAGACACGGCGTTGACTTTAACTCACGAGAGACATAGTGTGAAAACCAATCAGTACTCGAAAATAATTTCTTGATTATCAAATACAAGTAGAATGGGCCACGCTACAGCAATGTCGATACAATAAAAGGAACTATAAATTCAATCGAATTCTTCGCCACTTTGACGGCAATTCCCACATTGAAACATTGCATTCACAAAAGTGTGCAGCAGACTAGATCTGATTTAGAATCGGGTGCCCGCCCTCGATATAAATTCGGTTTCTGCACAATTCTATTTTTCCACATAAATAAATGTTTATTCAGAATATCACTTTGTATTAGACAATTTAATATCACTTTTTTTTTAAATAAAACGAATAGCAAATACCGGCCACAAATGCTTTTAATACACCACGATTAAGACTGTAGGAATAAGGCAGTCAGATCAGCTAGTATAAGTTTTAGCTAGTATAACACTTATATTATATTCATTGAATGTTATTAGCAATAATGTGTCAAGTCTGTGATAGGACTGCAGAAATGAAAATTGTTAAAGGCAAACTATTGTTTACAATCATGTGAGAACAATTTTCTTGTTATAAATATTAAATTTTCAAAATTACTAGCATAAATGACACGATGCATAATAATCCACTTTTATCGTTAATTCCTTGATGTGGACAAAATTTAACATTCTCTAGTCCATACTAGAATGTTCTATATCACATCCGCCAAGGACCAAATATGCGAGCACCATACCCAAGAGAAATCTAAATTTATCGTTGAAATATTTGACCAGTCTGAAAAGTGAACCCTGGAAAATTTACTCAGCGAGACACTCATGGCCAGAGAGTGTCAAACGAGTCATAAAATATTGAGCAAAGGTTTCAAAACGGACGCACCAATTTATCATTTTCAAAATTTATAAAAACAAACTTGTATACTTATAACATTTTTGTAGCGTCTGCTTAAATTAAAAAAATAAATTCGTATTCTTGTCGAATAACTCTTCCTTGCTTAGTTAACAAAATTACCCAGTGGATTGCTGAGATTTAAAATCAAATCCTCGCTTTTTGGCACGAATATCTCTATATTTTGGGTGAAATTGCGGTAGGTGTATAGTTCCAGTCTGTCTATTAAGCTAGACGGGATGGGATGTGCAAATTCGAGCCAAAAAGAGAAAATACAGAGAGGACTTTCCTTTCAACGCTTGTAGAGATATCTCTACATAGCTCATAGCCGAGTAGATTGTTCAAACTGTTTAAAGCATGCAAAAACTGTGAAACGAATACCCAAATAATATTCAAGAAGACATTTTTGCTTTTGCCGAGGATAAAAACGGCTGAAAACGTTTTTTATCACTGATCCAAGCACACTTAGGCACCTTAATTAAATTACGAATTGTTGAGAAGAAGTATACGTATAGTTATATTAATATATGTACATATTTCTATAGGTATATACTCCATTGTTACAAATTCTGCCGTACATATTTTGCTGTGTTCCTTCTACATACATCACACGCTATATAGAAAATATCTAAAGTCGGACACAAAATATTCACAACAAATCACATACAAGGAATTAAATCTACGCATGTGTGATAAATACGAACCCGAAACGTATCTGCGCAGTGAATATTTCCAAAAATGAAGTGCCAATACACGGTTCAGTAAATCGGCTGGCCGGCACAATAACAACGTATCCGGAAAAAACAATTTCATACAATAAAAAAACAATGAAGCCGACGAGGTGAAATAATTCAACTGTACCCTAAAATTTCAATAGGAATTTTAAACAGAAGTTGCTATAAAATATGCTCCACACTTCTATTTATACGTACAAACGTATCAACAGAAGTTAACAGTTCAACGTCCTTATCCGGTACTGTTTGAACTCCGCACAAAGTATGAAGTCTAGAAATTTCCATAAGTCGCTGTGAAAATGCGAAGTGGGACACCAATCAAGGAACTAGGAAAGTTCAGCGGAGCATAAGGAGAACAGATCAATATAGTCTTGCGAAACATTAACACGGATGTAGGTCTCACTGTTAAAACTTGCCAAATACTATGACTGTACGAAATGTTATAACACAAACGTCTTATCACGAAATACCGATTGTTAGCATTAATTAATGATGCTAGTATTTTACTTATATCAATCTTATTTATATAAAGGAATGGATTACTAAGCATAAAATTAATCAAATATTTAAATTGCTGTCATACACATATTGTCAAACCTATTTGCCATAGGGTTAAGCAGACATCAAAGATTTCATACACGATGTCATATAGGTTGTCTGTTACAGAGAATTTTGATACGATTTTTTATAATCTAAGTAAACAAAAACACTAGAGTGATGTAAATAAGAAAGAAACAAAGTACAAGTGTTCACAAGGGTGTGAGTGACAGCACTCTCGAGTGAGGGCTGTAAGACAAGAGTGAATAAAACAATGTGAAAAACTCGCGACTTGACGTCAACACCATACACTTAGAAGTACATAGGTACATGTACCACACGGCGTAACAACTAAGTCAGTACATTTATTATGGTAACTTGGTTTTTATTTGTTGTACGGGTTGTGCGTAACATAAACCATATTACAATATTGTCAAGGTAAATAACATTAATATGTACTGTATTTAATTTTTTTTTAATTTTTTTAACAGAGAGGCATACAATGTACTTAAATTAAGATTGAATTTATTCTTAGTCTATGACTAAGATAATTATAATATATAATATATGTACATATATATCTTAGTGTCCGCCTAACACTCCTTTCAAACCAGAACACAAATATTCAATAACTATTGCTTAATGGCAATGTGGATACCCAAAACGTCAAAATCTGGACAAGGGATTAAGTTAAATTGAAAATAACATTATTATTATTACTATTTTCCTTTTATATTCCAACGTTATTTCGTTAAAAGGGATTTTCAAAAGCCGCTGTCAAATGTATTAAAAATCTACGTTACAAAATAAGAAATTATGAAATTGTATTAAATATTAATAATTTAGCCCTGACATATTTATATTAAAAACTGTTTAGATTGAAGTAAATTTGTGATGTCATTTAAATTAAGAGCAAGACGAAAATCCACTTGTTAAAATTAATCTGAATAACAACCGTTTAGTATTGTACCCATAAATTCCCTTTAAATTACTGTAAAATGAGAGACAAAGGGGAGTTTTTAAAATGTAAAAGGAGTGAGCGATAAGACTAAGTAGGGAAGCAAAAAAAGCCTTATCACTCGCTATAAAAATGACACGATGTCTTTTATTTAATATTAAGATTCTTTGTATGACGTATTTCACATATTTTATAATGCAGTAAGAATTATTTTAGATCTGGCGTACTTGAAATTACTTTTAAAAAATATAGTATAATATAATATAAACACTACTTTCTTTCGATGTTGTCCAATTAAATATTTGATATTCGAGAGCGTAATTGTATGTAAACTCATGTATGACGTCTGTACCGCCCACATTGCCTGAAATCGTTATTTGCTATTAATGATAGCGGCTCCAAGATGTAACGTAACTTTTATTTAACATTCCCCACTTGTTCACTTCTTACTTTATAACAAGCAAATTGTAAGTCGACTGAACACAGAATAACGTATATAATATATTATGTATATATCGTAAGTACACAGTTGTCGATGAAAAGCCAAAGTTATGTTTCGCTATCGACATGCCACCGGCGCAGCCACTCGAGTGTGAGACGGAGCTGCGACCTTATGAGCCCTGACGCGATGTGGTTCTGAATATGTTTTCACTCAACTTCCCACGAACGAACACAACACACACGTAAGCTTGTATGTACCACAAAGAATCTCTTGTATATAAATATAGACACATATGTATATTCCTCGGCTTCTTATCTATTTAAATACATTTTTCTATATCGTAGGCTTATAAGAAAATACAACAAGATTCTATTGTAGATGTTACGAAAATTTGATTCTATATTAACATATTTTTGGACATGTAATTTACTTGTTATTCGGTAAGCTCGCTCTATAAAAATAATAATCTCCCAAGTGGAGTACGGTCAACGAAAGTAAGTAATTTCGTGCTTAAACAATACAATATAAATAGAAAAGAATAGTTAATATGGTACGGCCTTCGTACATACAAAACAGTGAAAATAATTAAGCCGACACTGTTGTGGCGCGGAGCGAGCAGATTAATAAGAATAAACCATTTTGCTGTCATTATATCCCTAGATATTAAATACACGCTGATGGCAACATACGTACAATGGGACATGTGAACTGTGTCATTGCAGAAACACAAAGAGAGACTCGCGAGAATAACACGATCATCTGTCTAATTGTATATACGGGTTATGATAACTACTTTATATTATTTCACAGAAAATAATCTTCAGGATACCAGCAAAGTTTACATAGTATGATTCGCGTATAACAGACAATCTACTAACGGACTTAAATTTCGAATCATTATAACCGTAAGAACTTCGGTCATAAACATTATAGATATCATCTGCGCAATGGTAATATTAGATCATTCCAGTTATAATTTTAATTAACTAAGAACGAATGTAAGCAATTGATCAAAACTTTGCGAAAATTATAAATTTGACGACGACGTAGAAACGCCTGTGCGAAGTTTGGATGAATCGGCAAGACTGTCATTTTCATTTTTGCCCTTAAGCATTTGTATTGGTTAGTAGATTCCATTTGTTTTTGCTTACATAAACTTGAAACTTTGGGTGGATTGAGCCAGCGATCAAGCTGTTGTTACAGCTATAAAAAGATTAGTAAGTGAGAGAGAAACACAACAACTGACCAGTTTGTTTTTCACACAAACTCCCCACGTTAATTAGTGAGTACCGGTTCTTTCAAAACATCATTATGTCGTTTAAGAAGTGGGACGAGAGCAATAAGGAGACATTTAATTTACATCAAAAAGCATGGTAAAGAAGGGTGAGGCAACAGCAATTTCATAATACAAAATATAAAAAGTATTAAGTAAAATCAAACCTAACCTAACCTTATACAAAAAACCTCAAAATTTGACATATTTCCTCCGCATCGCCGTAGAACGTCGAACTTCCCACTCCTGTCGGTACGAAACAGTGGCTACGTCAACAATTTCGAAGAAAGCAAATAAACTCCAATGAAATGAAAAACAAACAGACAATCACAACATCTTATTTACTTCATTTATAAGAATAAATAGGCCAGGATCATATAGGAAATAAGATCAATCGTATTTTTTGCCGAATCAAGTTCCCAAACATACAAAGACAATCAAATGAAATTCAAATTCAAAATTCGAATGGAATGTCAGAGACGTTTCAGAAAGACTTTTTAAGGCTTTATATTTATAGATCACATTATATGTGCGGTGTATCTATAGAAATGAATATGAGCGTAATTTAAAAGTCAAATTCAGTAAATGAGCACTTGAAAATCTTAAGGGCGTGTGTTTATCAGACCGGATACATAATACCCGGGGTTAAAGTAGTAGTAGGTAAACGAAGCGTAGACTCAAACTTACATAATAGACCTCCATCTGAGTAATACAATATCGTATCATTTGTTTTCCGCTAAGGGTTAGGTAAGGTTAATTCAAACTGGGTACAAAAGCCTCAATGTAGAGAAAACCTTGCATAAATGACAAAAACCGTGTATTAAATATTCATTATTCATAGAATAAATTAATAAGCATAGAACCTTGGAATCATTTAAAATTATAGTACCATATGTTTCAAAGAAATACATGTCACCTTATAGGGATTGGTCGTGATTTACAAACAATACACTTCTTTTTTTAACAGCTGAAAAGGGATCATAAAAAAGTCGTCCACACCTTTTACGAGAGGAGCGAAATAAATTGAACGAACCGAATGGATTTACACGTCGTATTATTAAAAACGTCCTGTCGTAATTCACACGTGTAAAATATACTGATAGTTAGTTACTCCAAAATTTAGAAAAATGTATAGTTTGTGAATAACACGGTTGGCGCATTTTCGACGTAAAACGATAAATTAAGACATATTTTAACGAGTTCCATTCATCTGTATAAACTGTAAACGAATTTCGTCATTGCGAATTAATTATTTGTATCGTAACTAAGGTTTCCTTGTAAGCAGATTCTTGTTTTGTTTGACTTAAGTGAAATTAATTCTAAATATTTTTTCTGTGTTAATTTTTCGAGAATGATGATTTTTATGGAAATTATAAGGCTAGTTTAACTATGTATAACGCATCGAAACTAATCGGCATAGTGAGTAGTATGAACAGAGCAAAAGATTGGGTGAAAAAGAAACGAGATCGAAATATGAAAACTTAATTTGGAAACAGATTCACACATCGGAGGGGAAGCTCTGAGGGAAAAGTAATTGAGGGAAAAGTAATTAATTGAAGGGCTGATCCAGCTATGTCTTAAAGCAGATGGAAATATTCGAGGCAAAAATTAAAGATAACCGAAATAAAAACTCGGTAGGATCCGTTTACTTTGTTTGACCGTCCAAAAATATGTAGTGCGAGTATTACGAAATATTATTTATTTCTTAAATGCAATAAAATAAAATTCTAATCTGGGAAAGCAACACTATTCCTTTTACCACTGATTTCTCTGTTAAGAACAGCTCTGAGAGAGACTGAAATCCAAGCTAAGTAGAGTCATATTACTCATAAAGTCTGGAATTACTTTCATGGGGATGACTTTCAGTAATAATGAAACGTCTACACTCATAATATGTGACTTCAAATATAGCGAATCACGTAGTACAATGTCGACTCGTATATAGACCTAACATCTCCTCTCGAGTGTCCATTATTATGGCCAAGGGCACCATTGTTTTTGAACAGATGGCAGCACAGTCGCTTAGATGGCAGCACTGTCGCCCAGATAATTTTAACAATGAAATGGTCCTACTTCAGCATAAAATATCATATAGTTATTCGTCTTCTCACTTTTTCCCCTCTAATTTTCCCCATCAAAGTGTAATTACATAAATAAATGTACCAGCTGAATATTATCGATGTCTAACAAAATTAAAAAAGCACTAGGGAAATAATTATATTACGGTTTAATCCAATAAAATTATAGTAAACGTTCAACGAAATACGACAGATATTCCATCGACAGATATCTTTACATTGCCTGAGGCAAATCAGCCTTCGCTAATAATAATGTTGTTTGATATTTACTACGGCAACAAATTACGAAAACATTATTTTATTGGGTGTGTTTTATCCGTTAAACTTGTTCCACACATTTATATACACAGCGAAAATATTAGTTCGTAGCGATTTAATATTTCTAAAATTCATTGTTTAAAAGAGAGTTTACTTTAAATCAAAAGCGATTTGTACGCCTGCCAAAAACATTGTATGATAGTGTTTCAGTGCGATTTTAAAGTCTACGAGGGCGATTAAACAAACGATTTGTAATGTACAGGGTGAATAAATTTTGAGGTATAAAGGAGAACACACAGCCACACACAAATTTGTTTTCATTCGGTTGTGACTGTATGTTCGTGGATGAAACTTTGGTAATCGTGTCAGTGGCGTTGGGCCCTCATTCGCCGCAAGTTTCGATCGTAGCCATCTCCGCACTTGCCACCTAATTAGATTGTTCGAACCAGCTCTGAGATCATAAACGAAGTTATATAGTATGCACCATGGATTAATTACAGATAATGCATTTCATATGAATTTTTTAAGTACCTAACTTATTATTATTAATATATAACTTTTATTAAGAGCGCTAATAGCACCGTAGAACGAAATAATGTAAGACCCAGCGAGATTACATTAACAATTTCTTTAATTATCTCTTCTCAGTTAGTAACTCAAACTAAAAAACCAAATTTACTTACACTCGTACGCGTTACGCATTAAACGACTACAAGAATCAAATGGCGAGGGAAAACTTGGCAAGGAAAGAGTACTGTGATAACTAAAACATACATGCATATACTGACACAATGCATTTATCTGCGAGCCTATGCCGGAAAAATCGAACTCATAAAAACTGACACGCTAACGAATGTCCCGATGCGACACGTTCGTCACTTTGAAAAAAAAGGGCAAGAAAATAAAATAAAGCTTTCATATAAAAAATCATTTTCAAAACGCACCCGACTCGCACGTGAGGTACGTCAACTTCAGTACACTATCGTCGAGTTATGCGAACGATTTCGTATGCCTGGCATGACACCTGAAAGTTTTCACACAAATACGTAAAGCCAGGCGTCGATGGCTTCGAATGGATTATAAGAAAAGAAAAAGTGAGACAGGGATCACATAAAAAATGAGAATATTATAAAAGCGTGCTCTTTTGGCCGGCCGGTATATGGAACATGGATAGGATTTATGATTTAAAATTTTATTGACAATAAAAATCCAGACAAATATAGCTAAATTTAATCTAAACTCAATCAGGTTGACAAATTCAATTCACAAACAGTTGATGCGTGTTAGTAATTGGTTATAACCTGATTATCCAAACCATGCATGCTAGTTACAGAGCCCAGAGCGCATACAGTTTCGACATAATCCAGCGACCCGACACCGCCCTGAGAACTTTCTATGCTAATTAAACAGCCAGCTAAATTTCTGGGCCCTAGTTCAAATGCTTTGTCTAGTCTGTACCATCTAAATTCTATGTCCCAGACCTGTAAGCGCAACGTTACGATTCTACTGGAATAGGTTTCCAAGTGTGTGGATTTAAATAAATGTGAGATATATTAAAAATCAGTCAGTCAGTTTATTTACGTAGATTTATTTCAATAATTAATTATATCGTTAACTGTAAAAAACATAACTTTAGCAATTATGACGTACAGAAATAAAAAAATGATGAATTAAGGAAGAACAAATAAATTCATATAATTAAACCAAATTCTGTATAATCACTTATTGCATATAAAAAAGAATCAATGCTCAGAACAGAAGGGTATGGGGGACAGACGTACTAAAACACGAGACGATTTAACTACTAATTTAAGCTGGGGAGTTGCAAAACATTGCGTCTGGCATCGATCTCAAAAAGAATTTTAGCTTCGCTCGAGAATTCTTGTCCCATTTCATTCGACAGTAAACAGATGAACTAAAGACGAATGTCAAATGAGTAACACCGACCACTACACATTAGGTCGACTTCATGCTCGTTACAAAAAACTGTTATGGACAAATTTTATTACATTATTATTATATCATCTATACATGTACTTTGCGGGGTAGACAGAGAGCTTGGTTTGGCAATTATCTTTAAACCTCACGTTCTTCTTTTACCTTCAGAACTCTCGTCATACATACACGATGGTTTTAGACACCTCTGACTCCCCATGAGTATACCTTAGCATCTCACCTGTTTGATCAAGACAGATAAGTATTTGTCGCCCTCGGCACCTGCATCCATTAACATTTCCACACATTTGTGAAACAAGCTAAATAAAGCTAGGAGTTATAATAACAAAGCAAAATATTATAACTAACAAAACCATATTCGCACCTCAGATTTATAACTTTTCATTTCCTCTTTGTATATAAAATAACTATTATGTGACCAAAATTTTGTTTGCCGCAGTTGCCGCTCGTGGCCTGACCTAATTGCTTACAACATGGAATACCAGCTGTCAAAACATCATTTTCACTCTTTTTTTTTCTTATCTGTCACATGCATGTGGCTTCAAGTTACGAAAAACGTTTTGTAAACGAAAATACAAGTGTATTTGTTGTTAAGTGTACACTGTATATACTTAAATACAGTCAAAGTCAAAACTCATATTAACACACATTCTAGTTCAATTTTATTAATGTCCATATATTACAAGTATAGAGTGGCAGTGTGATATAATTTTTCTTCCATAGTGTGATACATACATATGTATATAAATCATAATATTATTTAAACATTACACTAGAACCCTACCCTTCTCATGCATTTCTATTTAAAGTATATTCACAATAAGTGTAACGACATTGCAATGTACGGAAAAATGGCGTTGGTCGTAGTCGGGGTCACCTTGCAGTTGCAAATATCTGAAATGGGCGGGAGGCAGGTGCATTGCAATTCTAAGGTACATACGTATGTATAAAATTTGTACGTGAATAATTGAACTAATTTTATATGGAAGAATACATACATCTATATACATTCATTCTACGATCCTTATGGGTAAACAGAGAGACCCGAATGTCAAATATCTCTATATTTTCAGACCTACTACCGTACTTCTTTAACATTTAAAATATTAAATAATTGAGCATAAAGTAATTTGGAAGGAGCACATCAAGTTTGTAAACATAGATACATATGTAGCAGCTGGATTCTTTCTGTCTATCCCGTAGGCACCCTAGTGTGAAGATATAATTGTAATAATTGAGTAGAGTTATTATCTTATCAGCTGTTTATTTAATTTACTGCATTAGACAAAAGCCATGGCGTGAAATGATTCCTACAGTCATAATTATCTAATACTTTGTTACTCTATACTATTTACGTGTCGTGTTATCGTGTGTCGAATAATAAGACAATATGTATTACTTATATAAACAAAGCTAATGAAACTCGCAGAAAAAGGACTGAAGGAAAACCTGATAATCAGCGGTTGGGGAAAATAAAAACAAAGGAATCAGCTAAGTTCCTAGTGTTTATGGACTTGCGTAACATAAACATAAAAAGAATTGTACATGCCCTTAAGTCTGAAAGGATCTAATTCTGAATAATATCAAAAACTTGACTGAACTTTATTAAGTACGAATAAAACAGATACACAAATTTAGACGTACGGGTTGATAGACATAACATGTCTCAGAGAACGTTATGAAGAATTATATGAAGTACAGGTTTCTTCGCTAAGTTTCCTTACCGTTACAAGTACATATGTAATATTTGTATTATATTATAATAATATTTACACATAAAGATGCCGAGAGGCATAAACTGTAAATTAGGAACATGAGCTATTAATTATTTCTTTAGAGTAGGTACAAGAAAAACATGTACTGTTTAGATAAGAAACAAAAAGAACGGTATTTCAATAACATTTCTATAAACTCTCAAACTATTTACTCATCAAAATGTTAAATATCGTAGTAACATTGTGCAGTAAAATAATAATAAGTTAAAGTTGAGTTCATGTAACTTGCAAACTAACTACAGCACTAACTTTAATGGAACAACTCGACTTATGGTTTACTGTGAACGCAATATATTATTACTTATACTTTAAGTTAAAAATGTCCGAGAAATAAAAGAAAAGAATCAACTCTCGAACTCCACCTAATATTCCGCTAACATTATTTCATTCAGGATAATCCTTTAGATTATCAAAGTCCGACGACATTTGTAAAGTGAATAAGTTTCGTTTGGTCAAAAACTGTGGGGATATTTTAGTCGTTTGTTTATCTGTTTCTAATTACATAAATAAAAATAAATATCAAAACTGTTATTCAGTAATACCTAGTTATTTTCTCAGAAGCTTACTATTAAAAATAATGTTTCACTGATGGAATAAACTAAAATAATAACGGCTGACAAATTAATACCTTGGCTTAAGTAAGTTGTTGGTTTGGTACAGAGCAATTTTTATTTTATATTAATAAATTTCATTTTCTGATTTGCATGAAAGAAGAAAAAATAACAATGATTTGTGCAAAACTCACTTTATGCAGAGCGTGGAAAGCTGATTAGTTGCAAATATAATTTTATAATATAATACCCCCCTAATTGACTATTAGACCGTCTTATGAAAAAAAATTCCGAGCTTTTCGGCGTTTCCTCCTGCCGGACCCCTCTTTAACATCCCCTCCGGGTTCACGGTAATTTAGGGATTTGAGCAGGTATCGTTACTTCCTAGATCCCATGCAGCTGTTACATTTAATGGCCAAACTTGTACTATGTGCCCTAGGATTATTACCTTCGTCTACATCGCTCCCTGATTATTTATTTATTTATTTATTTATTTATTTTTTATTTATCATTACTTCTATCTTTACCGGCCTTACACCTAATGCGATAGAGTAGCCTTATTAAATATATACTAGTTACAAATAAATATATTATAGTCTAAAGCTAATATAAAATACATCTTATACAATACATATGTCATATTACATTTTCAATTGTAGGATAATAAGTACATATGTCATGCTATATATCTGTTTACATATTTTGACGACGTTATATAGAGATATGTATGTACATTATAACTACATATGCGGTCGCTTGAGCGTTATTAAAGATAATATTTTTTTATATTTGTAATGTGCCTTGTTATAATTTATATTCTAAGTTCGTTTGAACGAGCTTTATTTTACAATTACATTTCAGGTTTGTATTTTTAAAGTTACAGTAAAATATGGATAAATATTATTAATTAAAAGTTCTACAATTTTTAAAGTTATTAAAAACAGGCCGTGTTTATTAAAACTTGCAACACATTAGTTTCAGCCTCATAGTTAATGCAAAACATAAAAACCTTATGGTGTGCCTTTAGAGCCTTTGTTTCGGACATTTGGATGGTATATTTTATGTTTCTAGGTTATGTATGTAGTATGGACACAACATGGAATTCTAATATTTGAATATTATTCCACTGTTGCGCATAGACCTCTATGAGAATTAATGGATTATAGCAATAGTCTGCCACGCTGATTAAATGCAAATATTTATACTTCACACACCTTAGAGAACATTTTGAAGCCAAGTAAAAAGATATTTAATATTAGAGCAACGGTAGTTTTTATATAAAGTGTATTCCTGTTTTTTTTTTAATATAAACATCACCGCTAAAGATCGGGCGGCGAGTCGGATCGCTTAGAAGCAGACATCTAATTAATCGCGCAGTGCTAAGACGAGAACGGCCGGTGGGGGGCGCACGTACCTCGTTAGGAGTTCGCTGCAAGTGACACCGACGATGTTAATTATTTATACACGAGGACACCACCGTGGAACATCGCCGGCCAATACTAAAAAATAAACGCTAACCAATAAAAATAATCCTCACAATATCCAACCGTGAACCACAAAAGGGTTCAAAAATATCACTAAATGCAAACAACCATATCATAACCTCAAATTTATTAGGCTTTTCACATAACATAATAAACTGTTAATCCGTTATTTGGCCGACATAACTTGATAAAAATTGTATTTTTAATATGTACAAAATAATTATGACTCCATATACGAGTACCTATAAGTACTTTCTTTAACTTTTGGTTAGTAAAGATGCCACTAAAATAGATTTTCAGAGCACTATTGTTTCAATTATTTATCAAGTGAGTATAGATTAAATTCCGGCCTGTTTTGAGTGTAAATGCGGCGTATAAATAACATTTACCAACAGAAACCTAATTAATAATGAACATAAAGTCCCATTCTATAAAAAAAATATGTTACATTTTTATTAAATGTAATTATAGCAAAATAATAAATGAAGTAGATATGAATTTATATTATTACCTTAAAATAGTAAATTCTTTAATATTTTGTAACAATACATTAATTAACTTCACACTTAGTACAGGTACATTTGTAGTTGTCACTACATTTTAATTTGTAATTATAATTCCACAAAAATAATTTCTGTTTTATTTTTAATCACATCATAATTCTGATTTTAATGGAAACGAATAGAGGATTACAACATGTCTAATAATACGAATTTAAACAGATTTTATTAGTCACTACGCGTCCATCCTTACGCTGTGCAGCCTTAATGCAAATTATCAATATCTAATTCTTTGCACACACGTGCAGACACATTTCACAGCGAGTCGGAGCTTGACGTATTACAGTACATAAAACATATAATCAAGCTCCGTGTATTGTAATATTCTTAAAAACAACATAAACTTTATATAACGGTCAAATATTTACACAGAATGTTCCATTTTCAATTTGTCCGCGTGATGCGATAAGTGTGTGCACCGCAGTATAAGAATTTAATAAACGTGCAATCCTTGACCGTTAATGATGGCGAAAAAAAATAAGGAGAAATCCAATCAAAACGGAGTCAAGGATTGGCGGGAGAGGTCCGAGCTGGTAGCCGTGCCTGAAGATGAAAGGTGAGTCCGAAGGTTCATGAATCACACTATTATCCG
>DWDT01000629.1:0-19628 GCA_018245595.1 Microceris scylla
CTACCATATTATGTAATGTTAGTTATATTTAACTTATGCACCCACCACGAGGAGCAGTGCACTGGCGGCGACAGGAGAGTGACTAGAGCAGTAGGATGTCACAAAAAATCCTTAATGTCACATCATTATTTTACACAGATATGATATAATTACTGTGTTAAAGTACAAGTTTTCACTGGTGCAAGTTTCACTGGTGCGGGGGCGGTAGAGGCGGTCAGTGGGCGGGCGGCGCGCGATCGGCTGGCGGCGCGGGGGCGGGCGGCGGCAGGTAGGGCCAGTAGGGCGGCGCGTCGGCAGCCTGGGCCTGGCACGCCGCCGCCAGCCCCGCCCAGCTGAACCGGTACGCGTACCGCTTGCCATGCACCTGGACAACATTTATTCTACTTGGAATTTAAAAAAATACCACTTTTATTTATTTTACTAACATGTACCACAGTTCTATAGAACTAGATGTTTGGCTTCAAGATTCGAGGTAAAAGCCTGAAGAATGAAGTAAGCCGAGGGCAACATGGCGTTAGGAAGAATGTCCTGAAGTAACTTAGCATTTCTGAGGTGATCCCACTTTGATGGTTCATTTGAAAGCAGTAACAAATTAAATTTATAAAACAGAACATCCAGACATTTGCACTAGGACCTTGTAGTATAGGTACTACTAATTGATTTAAGGAAATAAACAAGTAGATACTAATAATATCGATAGTTAGGCAAAATATGTCAAGTCTGTATGGATAGAGATATTTGGCACTTAGTGGTCCCGGTCTACCTCCTAAAGGGCCTGGCATGAGATTAAATAATAATACTGATATATCAAACAGCATTTAGAAATATGAGCGAGTAGATGGCGTTGGACCTTGAGAGAAAAGGTCACCTTGGTCATGATGTTCTTGTCGTAGTAGTAGCGCAGCGCGCGCGACAGCTTGTCGTAGTTCATGTTGGGCTTCTGCTTGCGGCGGCCCCAGCGCCGCGCCACCTCGTCGGGCTCCGACAGCCGGAACTCGCCCTCGCTCGGCGCACCCTGCCAGCATTCGCATTATATACATGACTATTTAGAAACCTCTACATTACACACCGGGGCGATGCTAAACGATTCTACAAATAATCTAAATTCTATTGTCCTATGTTTTAAATAACTAATTCATCAGCCTTTAGAAGTCCACTTCCGTTTTCAAATAACTTTAAGAAACGTAAATGTACATGAATGGGGTAATAACATCCTTTTGAAAGGCCTGTGCCCAGCAGCGACCTGAAGTAGGCTGACAATGCTCTTCACATGATACATTTTTTAACAGTTCAAAACAATTTGTTACCGGCTCCGAGCCTCCTGTGGGCAATCTCTTACCTCCCAGCAAATGCCAGGCGCGCCGGCCGCAAGCTCCTCCAGCAGGAACTGCCACAGCTGCACCTGCCCACCGGAGCTGCGTGCACAGCCGCTCAGCGCCGTGTAAGGATCTGCAAAACCGTAACTTTTATAACATTTCCAATTTCAGTCGCGGCATTATTTCGGAGACCACAGATAATCCGTTATCTGTGGTTAAAAAGTTGTGTAGACCTCCGGGTCTACACAACTTTTTACAGCAAACTTTTCTCTATAGTAGCTCTATCTCTCTCCTAAGCATTATTATTCCCATCTGATTGTGGGGTCTGCTTTCCGTATCCTGTCTCTCTCCACCTCACGCGATTGGATATGTCGTTAGCGGAAACATAGTAAGTAGTTATGTTTTCCGCTATGGTATCTGCGCATCTCATCTTCGGTTTTCCTATTCTTCTGGACCCGACAATGTTCAGATCCATAGCGACATTCCCAATGTATTCAGAGGACTTTCGTCTATAGTAGCAACTATAGTAATGTCTAACGCAAGTTGATCACCTCGCATTCATTAAACAGGCTCCTGTCATTCCTGTACAGCACATGGCAGCTACGACGCACCACTAGCTACGAACTTAAATGTTTCATACATATTTTAAATCGGTTACTAAAATGTCTTCCTTCGCATTTTTGGGATACGTCCCCAGCCTAAGTAATTCGATTATGGAATTAATGTACATTTCGCTTGTCTGGAGGGTCTCCTATATAAATAAAATTATAAAGGCCTGTCACAGTGCACGCATACTGGCTAGATAGCAATTAAGTTTTCTAAATTAAATTTTTAGATACTTGACCCCTCTCTGGAAAAAAATATGAATGTTTTCATCTTCATTACATCATTATCATCAGTTCATCCAAGTGCACTGCTCGACATAGTCCTCTCTAGCAGGTTACGGATTACATGTCAGGGCTTGCCGCAGGGCACACCCTTCTGCCCGGCGGCGGCCAGGGCATGCAGCCGTGCCTAGACGACTTCAATTAATATTAAAGGTTTAAGGAGCAACGATTTTTATAGGTAGTACATGTACAACAGCTACACCTATATGTCGCTTGTTATGGCGGTTCTAACCCAGATAATATATTTTATGTACAAACAGTGAAAAGAAATAACATTATTTAGTAAGACATTTTTTAAGCAAATTATATTTTTGCTTCTGATCTTTTTGATGGTTTTTCCTCTGCACATAAAATACACATATTTTTTCTTATTTAGAATTTCCAGTAGTGACTCCGAGTCTGGATCTTTGCCCGGTATATAGCAATAGGCTCACCATCTATTTCTTGGGAAGTAAAATGTAACTGGTGAAACGTGAGAATGTACTACACTAGTCTGCCCACTCCTTCGGGGATTACAGGCGTGATGTTACGTTTTACGTTTCATAAAATACATTGTTAATTTAATAATGTAATTGAACTCGCGGGTATTAGCTAGTAAATTATAAAGTGACCGTTACATCCCAGGTCCCAAGACGGCTACGAAGACGCCGTCTACGGGGCATAGCATTGCGGGTCGACGGCGTAGCCCCCAGTTACGGCTACGGCAAGACACACTTTTTGCATTTAACTCAGATAATTTAATTAATTAATTAATTAATGATTGTAATCTGTATATAACAAACGGTCATTATGTTTTTCTGCATCATGTACATAGGCTGCAGACTTTTAAGGCTTTAAACCCAAACCTACATGTTTTGGAGTATTCTTGATTTAAACCGTAAATTACATTTAAAATGAAAAGCAACAGATGATATATGTATGCAATTTTAAGTTTTTGTAACAACATAGTAAATATTTTTATCCCATAAATGAAATAAGATATGTACATATGTATTACATATACAAATGAAATGTTCATGAGGTCTTTGAAAAATTTATGAAATGGTTTAAGTTAAGTATGGTTCCATGGAGATTGTTTGACATTAAAAGAACGTGAATAAATCAAAACGAGAAATGTGTACTCTTCAAGCATCCCGGCCGGTGCTGGATTATACCTTGGTACAGTTGCTGGATGCGGCGGTGCTCGCTCGCACTCAGCCACAGCATGGCCGCGCTACTCGGCCCGCATGCTCTGGGTCCTCCACGACTCTCACATAACACAGGTAGAACGCTATTTCAAGCACTCTTATTCATTATATACATTAACAGTAAATCCACTTTCAAGTTAAGTCGGCTTACAAACCGGTTCGGGCCACTGAGCACCTTATACGCTTAACGCTATATACGGCTAGTATTCCATTCGTATTCCGCGTTTAGAATCACGTGAAAATAAGCCGCCGTCCGGATGTGCGTCCGGATGCGCGACCGGAAGCCGACGAGTGGCGGTGGCAGCGGCTCCAGGGCGGCACAGCCCCCGCCCCGCGCGTCGCTGCCTGCTGCGCTCTTATCCTGAGCGATGGATCTCGCCGCGCCAGAACATCTCGTGTTAATTATTTATATTGTGTTAGCTAAATGCTATTTAAAGATGCCCAGCGCGAAACTGCGCCTCAAAATTTCATCCACTTAAATATTATATCATTATTACTATAATAATTAACATCATCGATTACAGATTAAGAAACAAATATCCATTCGTTGGTGTTCGGAGGTCCTTTGCTGGACGTTGGCCTGACCCAATCTTCGCCACGTCCTGACTCTTCTAAATGCAATCATTTTTTGCGGTTCTTTCTTAAGAACTTCTGACTTTGAAGGAAGTTCACAAAAAAGGAAAGTTTTCATTTACACTGGGACACAAACAGAGAACAAGTTTTCACTGCGATCGACGACGACTACATATGTACAGTTTAAAATGTATTGCAGTAGTGTGGAACCATGGCAATTGCGAGAAGACTGTGCTGAGAAAATGGCCCCTGTCTATACTAATCCTATGTAAATCAGTAAACATAACATTACTAAAAATAAGAAACAATATCACAAATAGTGCCACCAACTCGCAGACTAAAGCTCCTGGTTACCAGATCACTGAAGAGTTGAAAAACGAACATGTACCATTGTGTGAATGTATAATACATGTGTAAGTATATTGCACAAGAAATGTTGAGGCATGTATCTGTTACACTTTTCTTCACCGACACATAACATTTGAAACCATAATGCTGTTTTTGTTTCATTATGCACACCAGAGGCGCCATTAACAGGTCACATACATTCTCATTCTCATCCTACTCCCGTCCACTGCTGGACATAGGCCTCTACAATAGCACGCCACTGAGCTCGATCTTCAGCTGTTCGCATCCAACCACTACCAGCCACTTTGCGTATATCGTCACTCCACCTAGCTGGAGGGCGTCCTACGCTACATACATACTGAGCCAATGTCAAGCATGGCAACTTGGCCCCTGACGGACGCATCTAGAATACAGCAGCATTTGGAATACGAGTACAAGCTGGAATGCAGCGTGACGACCCTGCCTACCTGGCGCCGCCAACCGCTCGCGAAGCATGACGTCGGGCAGCCATACATACTCGTGCAGTTTACGTCTATTCCGTAGCGGTATTTGTTGACAAATGACGCGAAAAGATATTTTTGGGTTAACGTTAACACGTTTGGAATGTGTTTAATATTACTCATATAATAGCATTGCCTATAAATTAATAAATATTGCGTCCAATAGTGTAATGATAAAAGAGTTGGTGAATAATTGTGATAAGAAGAGAATTAATTACTGAAAAATATGGGACGGCACCGTGGACCCCGGTATCAAGGAACATCATCAAATAATAGAACGCAAGCGGTGAGCTGATGGCGTGCTGCGCGCCCCCGACCCGGCCGTCCTAGCTTTTTATATAAGATTAATATTAGGATCAAATAGTTATAATTATGAAGATTTTTTAGATTAAATACATTGTGAAGAAATCTGCACACTTTAGAGTTTTCCGTCTCCGAGGCGTGTAAAATCTACCAACCCTCACTTGGCGAGCATGGCAGACGCTAATCAATCTCATTCACTCAGGTCCATTAGTGGAACGAAACAGGATTAAGGGTGGTGATGATGAACCAATAAATATAAAGGTTGACCCCAGGGGGCCTCGGCGCGTGAAGTCATTCCTCGGCGCGAGAGCCACGGATGCCGCGCGCCCGCAGGATTACGCTGTGATCCCTCGGTTGGTTGATTTAATAAAAGCAGCCGTGCGCCGCGCCGGCCGCATGCATTATGCATGGCGCCCAGCCGCGCTATCTGCGCCGCCTCGTGATGAGATTGCGCCCTTCATCGTTATTACCGAATTATTCATTCCTTTCTACTTACACACACAATGAGATTTCTTACTTCGTCTGTTCACCTATGTGTATTTTTTCGTTTAGAGCGTGTCTCTGGATAGAAATTGAAATGTTATATTACGTACGACGGTTTTGTAAAACTGCCTCCTCTTACAATAATGAGCGGCCGAACAATGCGGCAATGAATTCAAAACATGTTCAGTTTCAGTCATAAAATTCGTTGAAGTTTCCTATGATTTTACTCGGTCCATACTTGCTTTATTTCATACAGTAGAAGACGAGACGGTTACAGGGACTTTTTCGAATAGAGCAGAAGATCATTTGATACTTCAATTTGGAGCTATAAAATTCATTAAGTGGTTGGAATAAAAAACAGCGTCGGCAGCGTGCCGCCGCCGTGACGGCCGCTCGTCTGCCTAAGGAGCTCTCAATTCCCTCCTCTTCTCCGCTAGCGGTTCCGAGAAACTAAATTTACCGTGTGGCGCGAGTCATGGGCGATGGCCCACAAGCGGAGTTCAATTTATTGTCGCTATCAATTTATTACCTAACGCGTTATACCAATGTAACTAGGTGTTCGAAATGTATTTGAAGAAAATTAACCGACTACCCAATTACATGGAAATTCTGTTATGTTTTATTTGCATATTGGTAAAAAATAAACTGGCGATATATGATACACAAATATATTCAAGGACGAGGCATAACAAGCTTTGCTTTTGTTAGCGGTTGAAAAAATACCTGATACCCTAAATAAAATACTTTGTTTCAATTAAGTATTGATTTTGGCACAATAATCTGACAAAAAAAGTATAAAAGCAACAGGTATATTTTTATCTCCTTACAATGAAGTCTATAATTTTCCAGGTAAATTCTTTTTAAACGGATCCGGGTGTACCCGCTGCGGCTCGTCCCAGAGGGCTCGCACAGCCTTTATTCGCGGAAGGCGGAGGCGGCGGAAGGAGGGGCGAGTCCCGCTCCGCCCACACGCGGTACCGCCTCTGGAGCCCATCTTGAGAAATGGTCCTCGCGACAGATCAGATAATAGAAGTGCCCTTTGCGCTGCGACACCAGCTCGAGAGAGCCACGCGACGGAACCGTTTCCCACGGTACAAACATGTCATCTCGCGGGTTGAGGGTTACATAACATTACACGTATCATATGAACATTTATAGTATTTGTAAGCATCGAAACGTACATTTTTATCATTACCACAAATATGACGTCCAAGTAAAAACAATATATTACATGTATTATAAGTTAGTGCGAATTATAACTCATACTAGACATATGAGGGTAGTTCCTGCAGTCCTTGTCCTTGAGGGTAGTTCCTTGCATCACACCTGTCTGCAGCGATGAGTTCCCGGTTGAGATTACTTCGACACTACTCACATGAGTACATACACGTGACACGTACATGAGTATATACCCATACATAGCTGCGCTATATAATCATTTATAACGGCTTATGTGACTATAACGCGAAATATTTCCAGAATTGTGGGAATGCAAAAAGTAACTTTAATTATTCGTGTCCAGTGTAAGGAAGCGCGTGCGGCCGCGGGACCGCATTCCTGCGCGGGGCGGCTGAGTCACGGCGGCGCTCCGTGCCCCTTACAGCTTACATACACTCTCCGCATTGTCAAGATGACGGCGATTACAAGAACATAAGTCGCAGCACAACTTCAAGCATGCGTTTTCCCTAACCGTGTCCTAGCCGGCGACTACTCTGGCGTTGCAGATATCTGCAGGCTACGGTGACCATTTACGTAAGTCGGGCCATCTGCCATGCCAGGCCTTTTAATATGAAAAAATCAGAAATATTCGGGGTATTGCTGGTCCAACAATCCCTTTAGCAGGTTGTCAATGACCACTCGTGTGTAGAAACATGCCATTTACTGACTAAGGCGCACACGGCTATAATACTATACCACAAAACAGTAATCGGAACTGATATCAATAATAATAATAGGCGGTGCTCGTCAAGGATATGGGCGTGACTCACGGAGAACTGGACGTTCATTTTTCATACAGCCGTTAAGTATGATTTATGCTTATATTCGTACGAATTTAAAAAGTTCAGCACGTAATTAATGCTAATCCTAGATTCGTTCGTGACATGGCACCATTTGAATACGTACAAGTTTACATTACCCACTCACCAGGTCTGTACTAAGCATGACTGAGTCGCCGATTGAAACAGGTCTTTAGGTCTCGCGGTTCATCAGGCGACCTGCAAACGTCTGCTGGTTGGTAACATGGTCACATGAAAAGAGAACTATGTGCGAGCATGTGAGAATGGCCGGGTGACGGTACGCGCGTCGTCTCTTTTTCGTTGAGTCCCAACTTGTCCCTAATTGAAATACATTTTTTTTATCCTTTATTGGTAACAAAGGACGGACTTAATGCCAAGTGGTCAACACCCAATGTGGTCACCCGACATAGTGATTAGCACTTTATTAAAAATATTGCCGACAGTCCTCCTAGTCAACGCTGTCTCGGCGAGGTGCACCTGTAGCTCCGGGCGTGGGAGCTGATGAAAGTCCTCATTAGCATCAAAGTTACATCGACACTCATTAAGAGGATGGCTACCGTATGAATCAAAAAAAGAATAAATTAATCGAACAAAATGTACCGTGTAGCACTGAAGTGCACAAAAACGTATCTGTAGTCCGCGTGTACAGCTAAATTAAATCAATGGACCGGCATTTCTGGTTATATGTATACAACAGTTGTATTTAGAAGTGAAGTGAAGTTTCCGACCAACTTGAAGGAACGACTTAATTTGAGAAGCGTCATAAATCTCGCCGAGCGTCCCGGATCCCGCGCGTCACGTGTCGCGAGGCGCCGCCAGGGTTGGCACATCACACGCGGATATTTATTATTAACTTATATTAACGGAATAGTAGGTAAATATAAACAAGTTGTTATGTAATAACTACCAAAAATTTCTTGTGTTTACATATAAAAAAAATTCATAGAGTGCTTTAGAAGAAACTTTACAGTGTGAATTACCGACCTACAAATTCCAATATTTTCAGGTCGGTAATTCACTTCATTCGTTCAATTATCTATTTGTTTGTTTTATTATTCTGCGTTTTAATAGAAATTAATAACTGGATTAACTCGCAATGACTACAGTTGCTAGCCCTACAATTGTACGTAATCCGGGCGACATAGAGCGCCCTCTATTGACTTGCAAATGTCCACCCGCTGTGCGCCCCTACCCCTGTCTGCGTCTTTTGACACATTGGCGAATATAATAATGTGTGTACTGAAACTTCACAAATAAATCATACTCTTGGAAAACATGAAATCGAAGGTCAAGTTAAGAAGGTATCAGATATTCATTTAGCATCAACTTTAAATTGTTATGCTAATGGTACAGCGACAAACGATAAAATATATCTAATATTAAGCCAAAACAAAAACAGAATTTATTTAAATCAATAAATAATTTAAATCTGAAATTGAAAGGAACATTGAACTTATACAATAGAAATAAGATAATAACGGAAGTGACATGACAATGGTAGGGCCAACGGCGCCCTAATATCCGCGCTCGGGTGAGCGCGGGGGCGCCATAAGGTGAGATGTCAGCGGAGGCCGCCCTCGCGCTGACACCGCCGCACTCCTTACGGCAGTTCATAAACGTCTTACGACTGTTGCCGCAGTACTTTGTCTTAACCTTTATTAGATAATCATGAGCCAAAATTATGTTTAAAAAAGTAGTTATATTTTTTCCGTCAAGAGCAATACGAGGTATCATTTGTACTTTGTGTAGACGTAGCCGGTAGTTGAGTGTAGGCAGACACATTATCTTTTAATTGCAGATGGCGCCGACCGACGAAACTATGATTAAATTTCTCAGAAATAAATCTACTTCCCCACTCCTTGAGCTATCTTCCTGGAATAGATTTTCTGTTAATGAATTCTAGTGTACTTATCCTGTTCCTGAACAAGAACCGTCTGAGAAGAAAACCGGAGAAAGTAACTCTTTTAAGGAACACCAGTACTATGCTACTATTACAGTCACGCATATTGGAATAACTTATCTCTTCCGTATAGGTCCGATGTGGGTCCAGCTTATTTCCCTTGTAGCTAAATGTGATTTTCCGAAACCAGTGGCAATAACCAAACGAGCGCGCGGAATGCAGAAGATTTACAAACACAAAACAGAAGAGTAGAATAATGTTATTTGGTAAATAACAGAAAAAATCAACTTGGCATGTGGCCGGCCGTCTGGCCAAATATCTGTAAAAATAAACATGTCAGATGTTGTATGTATTATATGTAACGAACGACTTTGGCTGCGGCGCCGTGGGGAGGGTCTGCGCGAGTATGGACCAATCGCGGCAGCGGCTTTTAATTTATTTGCAACTTATGCGTCGTAGATTATCCAAAGACAGGAAAGTCATTTGAAGTGTGTTTAGGTGATGAACTGGCGAACGCGCGGCGCGCACTGGCCTCGCGGACGTCAACAGGGCAATAATGACCAAGGAATCAAATCTAAGTTACTTAGGCTTTAATCTTGCGTTCGACAAAACACAAAGTGAAAAAACAATTTTGCATCTTTTCGAGCTCGTATTGTAAACATACTTACGTTACATATAGTTATGTAAATACTTACGATACATCAATATATCGAACAACCACAAGATAATGTAAAGTGCTGATGTAAACAAAAGAAACGTTAACAATTATTATAACATGCGTAGAATCTTTTGAATTTAAGTTGACGAGATTTTTGTGTTCGTCATCAACTCCTCACAGTAGTCAGACTTGAATTGTGAGTGCCGTTGAAGAAAACCTTCACGGCTCTTATCTCAAAGGTAAACCCCGCCAAGATTATATTCTCCGTATTACTATTATAACAGTATATCAAAGTATCTAATGTGTTGATTCAAGTCCAAAACCTATATAAAGACAAGGAACGTACGATGGCGACAGAGATCTGAAAATCGTACAAAATCATCGTTCTGGAATGTTTTCCCGTTCATTCCATTTCAGTGCGCGGCGTAATTTTCGATTCAAAAATAAATAAATAAATACATATATGTGTGTATTCTATATATGTACCTGTAACTATGTACAAAGTAATTTTGTCTTCCAATCTAGTAAACAGAGAACAATATGAGTTCTTGTATTGTAACAGAGACTATATAAATTCACATAGCGATTTCGTGACCGGCCAAGATGACACATGTACTTACAACTCTCCCACGAAGTTTTTGCGAGGCGCCAATATGACACATACACGCGTGCAGATGGACCTAACTGCCACTGAACAATGCACATAAATAATGACAGTATGGCCATGGCAGCAGATGCGAGGATGGCGCGGACCGCGGCGATGGGCGCAAGTGGAAATCTATTGACTCAATCCGGAACACACTGAATCACAGTTCCTAGTAAATATTGAGTCACTTCCGCAGCGCGCATCCAGCCGCCGCTAAGAAGTCGGCCCGCGGTTTATCATATTATGCAATTATGATATATTAGTCAGTAAGTTCGGAAGTGGGTCGGCAGCGCGGATATAAAACTGAAGTCTCGCGAACACTTTCTCAATTTTTTGAATGTTCGGCTAAGGTGAGCGGCGCGCTCGAGCATTTCATTAACAGGATGTCGGCGCTATGACGCACGGTCGCACTGAATATTTTCACCTAGAGCCAATGCAGTGGAAAGTTGGGACATACTGTACTATCACACCGGCAAATGCTTTCTGAACATTATTTGAATGCTGGGACTGCCTCGTTGGTCGAGCGTTTGGAAGCGCGACTGCCTATCGAGAGGTGCTGGGTTCAACTCCCGGGTCGGGTGTTATTGCATATTTCTACTTTAGAATTTCTAGTAGGGACTCGGAGTCTGTATCTGTGCCCGGTGTATAGCAATAGGCTCACCACGTATTCCATGGGACTTAAACGTGGTGGTGTAGGTACTACACTTCTCTGCCTACCACTTCGGGAATTACAGGCGAATTGTTACGTATTTGAATATTCACGGTTCGAAGTACTAAATAACATTCGTTTATTTCATTTATTCAGTGCGGAGGGAGTAACGTACGAGAAATGCTAAAAATTTTCAATCACAACTCGTGTATATATAGTATATACTCGTGTATATATAGTATATACTCGTGTATATATAGTATATACTCGTGTATATATAGTATATATATATCGTGTAGATATATGTATATACGTATCTACACAAAGAAGTTCTATACAATATATAAGAGCTGAAGATCGAGCTCAGTGGCGTGCCATTGGAGAGGCCTATGTCCAGCAGTGGACGGGAATAAGCTGATTATGATGATATGTGTATTTAAATTACTAATATGATTTCCCATTATTTTATGGCCTTCTGTTTAAAATTATTTTGTTTGTAATTGTTTGTATCAATACAATAATATTACTATTTTTTTTCAAGTTACCTCCACGTAATGTAAAAAATTAATGAATACTGAATACCCACAGATGGTTACATTTCAGGACAACATACGTACAATTTGAAAATGCCGCCGAGGACGTAAAGCTTAAAGAATTTTAAAATATAACGATAAACTTATTTCTCATACTTTCTATCTGTATCATACAGCGGTATTCAGCACTTCATTCAGATACAATTCGGTGACAAAGTATGAAATAATTCGGTTCAGATCTGTGTAGCGCCACATTGCTGTGTCGCGGCCCGCGGCGCGGCTCTGCGACTGCAGCACGCGACACATGCTCGCTACTGAATCACTAATGTTAATTTCAAATTTGATTTCCCATTTGACTGACTGCCTCGTTACTCGTGTTTTTACAAGCGCAACGCCCTGGGTTCAAATCCCAAGTTGGGTGCTATTCGATTTTTCTAATTTAGAAGTTGTAGTAGTGACTCGGAGTCTAGATCTGTGCCCGGTGTATGGCAATAGGCTCACCACGCCTGTAATCCCGAAAGGGGTAGGCAGGGGAATGTAGTACACTCCCACGTTTCACCAGTTACGTTTAAGTCCCATGGAATAGATAATGAGCCTAGAAAAATGTAATAGTATCCGACCCGGAATTTTAAACCCAGGACCTCTCGATCGGCAGTCGCGTTTGCTACCACTCGCCAACGAGACAGTCTACTACATACAAGGACATATTTATAAATGTATGTATAAATGGACTTATGTATGATTATTATTACCAGTCAGCTGTGCGCTAATCTCATTCTCTCTAGTCAGTAATTGTACGGTGGTGTATGTCCTGATTCTTGTTTTGCTTTTATTGCAAAAGTATTTGGTTTTCTACTAATTTATATTTTTCCCCAATGATTCGTATTCAAATTTACAAGAACTGCAAATCTGCTTTATTACAGTTGTTAATTATAATTGATACGAGTGCGTATCAATTAAAACTTTTTTTTTTGTAATAATCACGAATAAAACACGTTTTCAAATGTATAACTTAATCATATTAATAGATACTATTAGCAATAATCTGGCGAATATTTTCGCGACTCTGCCGCAGCCAGGGGACCATTTGGGACGAATGTAGGTACGTACATATGAGTATGTATACCTTATAAACGAAATGTTTATAATTTTATGATATAGAATATATGTAACACCACGCCTGTAATCTGTAAGCAGAGTTCACTTAGATAAAAATTAATTATTTCAACTATGTATTTTAAAAACAGAACATTTTAAATTAGTTTTCATTTTCTCGGCGTAGATGGCAATATTTTTGGTTGATTAATAATTAATAACATATATAACCTATAATTTATCTTAGTGATTTAAATCGAATAAAAACAACTCAAAGATGTTTTTCTTTATTTTTTCGGATTAAAATCGTTTAGCTGCGGATATCTGAAATTTTGAATGATTAAATACACAAATTATTATTTAAAAATTAACCAAATAAGTGAACAATATTTAAGTTTTGAACTTACTTATGCTATGTACCTACTTCAAGGTATATAATTACATAAATGGGGTGTAGCAAAAAACATTACACAACTAATTGTAATGAAAAATTGGGTTGTGGGGCATTAATATGGAACTGGAACGAACTCGGGCCATCCACAAACAAAACTATGTTTCGATTAAGATTTTAACAGAAGATATTTACGAATATTGGCAAGGTTGTCAATAGGCTCACCGCCTATTCCATATTAGGACGTAAACGTAACCGGTGATATGTGGGAGTGTTCTGCATTCCTCTGCCTAGCTCTTCGGGGATTACAGCCGTGAAGTTACGTTGTCGACATCCACCCCTAAAGTAGCCGTACAGATAGAGATGGTAATTTAGTTAGATTCCATCGCGAATACAGTTCTGATTTTCGGACATTGGCACTGCGATCTCGGAAATACGTCTCTTGGGAAATATGTGCGTAGTGGCACACGCGCGCTGCCACTATTTGATCCTATCGTTCGAATACTATTATTATTAATTTATTACTATAACACCACGCCAGGTCACCCCGCGCCAAATGTTTTATCGAATTCGGAGATCTCTGACACCGCCATCAGTCAGTGACTTATTTAAGATAGCTGAGTGATGGTCTCCCTCGGCACTGGATCGACATTGTACTCGTGCATCTATGTTGTCTTCCTGTCGATTGCCATTTTTCGCATGTCCAAACTATCGGAGCACGCGTTTGCTTATTTTTCACGTCGTCGCTAAGTTCAAGCCGCATCTATATGCAGTAGACACGGTAAGAAAACCAGAATGTAAAAACAATTTTTGCTCGTTATAACATTTGGTTTTTTATTCTTTAACATAAAAACACTACCAACTGCTTGTGTACCTTTAGTTTGGTTAAAAACATACGTCATTTTAAGTATATGAGTAAATACATACATTGTGAATCTTAAGCAGTTATGTAAATAATTATGAATGGCCTAAACAAGAACATCGCTACTCACAATACAGGTGCTCTAGTGTGGGAATTGCGTAATGATATCGCTTTACATGTAAGGCGTTTTGTGAATAGGATTTATTTTGTTATTATCGCACTAGCGTGGTCGCCGTTGAGATTTTTTTCATACATATATTTTTACATGAATACTGACTGTATTGTTTGGTAACATGGTACATTCAGGCGCCGCGTCTTACTAGGAAAATGGGGAAAAACATATGAGATGTTCCAACAATATTTTGACATTTATCATTAGTTGGCGACGTGCGTCACACGTGTGAAGTAAACGTTGTGCCCACACGTCGCCTGCTACACGGGCCCATGACAGCGTGGTCGTATGGACGCATTATTTACAACGCTGGGCTGCATGGAATAAACAGTTTATGGTCATGGTGCTTTCGATTCGCACCTACATCGTAATTTGTGGCGCCCGGGCACGTATAGGTACGTAGGAAGATCAAAAATATGCCTAACCATTACACGTAAATAGCGTGATAAACACGGATCCTGTATCGAATTAGCCGCCAAAACCGATGAGTATGTTTTTGCTAATTTAAAACAACCTGTCATAATGCCCATGCGCCTCCTAAACAGTAAAACAGTAACACTTTTACTACGAAAATGCTCTGACATGTGTAATGCGACATGGGATTATACCCAGTCTATGGCACCGTAATAAAGTTCAACTTGACCATTTCAAGGGAATTCACTGAAGAAGTAGTCAGTGGCAGTCAAAGGAAACGAACAAATCTGACAAAAACCCTAATAATTATACTATGTTAGCACTCATTATAGAAACTCAAGTATGCCCATAAATCCATTGTACGTCTTAAACATCATGAATATCCATTTCCAAATAATGAAATGAATACACAAACTGAAACTTTAACTTTCTACATCTTATTGTACGCCTAATGTGTACACATAGCTAGTGGCTCCCTTGTAATATCTTCGCAGCACACGTTTTGCCAGGCGTTTGATTGTAACAATAAACTTATTCTATTATCTACTATGTTACTTTCCCTCTTAATTAGAAATATTTTTTCAATGGAATATATTTATTATTTTTGTTCATTGGGAATTTAATGCTCATTCCTGAAACGTCCCTAAATCATTAAACTATACTGTACATCAGTACAGAGTTGTATACTGTCTGCGTCTAGGTTTCCCTAATATAATGAAACGCCAAGGTAGCTTCGAATGCATTGTTACAGGGCAAAAAAGCCGAAACTTACATTTTGCTAGATAATTACGATAATTTAGTTTAATACAAGTGTTTATTTCTGAGAAATTTACTGAGTCAACGAGATGAATGGCGCGAGATGCGACCGTAGCCCCGAGCCACGCCGAGTGACTCAGCGTCCATTCATTCATAAGTTTTTTGGCGCGAACACATACTTCGCTTGTTCACGGCTATTTGCCAATAGAGGGCGCTGTAAGTAAAGCGCGCGGATGTAGGCTGCCTTGAAGTATCATTGATTAATACTTACTAATTTGCAGTGACTCAAATTTTATTATTAGGTTAAAGATAAGAGATAATACTCGTAGATTATTACATTGTGATTCAGTGAGGTGGTTATAGTCGCGTTACGTTATACAAATAATTGATATACCTGGTAACTAAATGTCTATAAATAATATGTCAACTCTCAAGACATCGACTATATTTAATTTTTCTTTTATGAAGGAGAATTACTTTCATTGCATAAGAGATAAGTAAACTCACTGTATTCCGTCGGTGTGGAGGTGGAGGCCTGGTGCTCGGGCAGCTGGGGCGGCGGCGCACGGCCTGTGGCGGAGGCGTGCGCGTGTTGCACATACGTGTGTAGGATGCGAGCCGCCTCGTGGTTACCCTCACAAACCTGCAAAATATATACTATGAAGTCTTAAAATACAATAAGAAACCTAGCTCTGTTCCCGTTCGCTAGACCTATGTGTATGCGAGACTTATCTGCCAACAAACATATACAGTTTTAATAGTTTTTTCATTTCATACTGTATATATATTTATTTATGGATGTGTGTTAATCAACGTGTGTAACTATTGTTTAAATTGTATTTACTTACCAGTTGAAATAAAATTTTTTAGGCGTTATGACATATGTTACAATTTGTTTATATACCTATGTATTTTTATTATACGTTGCGTCGGTATCTCAGCGGAGAGAATAGCTGATGAAATAATGACAAAACAGATACCTACTGAACAAAGCGAATGTTGATGGACGCAGGTGCGGCGGGAGCTCAAAGCTCGTCTATTTTGGTCAAATATTTTTAATTAAATTTTGTTACTCGGTGCTTGCTGCCTGTACCCTGTAAGGACCTGGAGTGATGATGTAATAATAACAACAGTAATTTATAACGTTCGCATAGAATATGTTAGCATATGTGCGGACTGAGAGAGGCTGATGATAATGATGACGATGGCAAAGCAATTGACATAAAGTGAATTTACGAGTAAGCTAGGGTACCTGTAGCCAGTTGTCGCGCGAGAGGCCCAGCAGCGCGGCGCCGCCGGCCGGCAGCAGGTGGCGGCGCGGCGCGCGCACCTTGAACGTGCGCGCCGCCCAGCGCACGCAGCGCAGCACGTCGCGCCGCTCCCACTTCTCCGGATCTGCCGACAAACAAACACCTGCTTCTGTACTTGCACTACACAAACGTCACCGCTGAAGCACCAGCTCCGCCCGAAACTGCGACTGTACAACCGGCCGGGAAATTAATATCTAATCAAATTGTCTAAGTAACTTTATTTCAAGAAAAAAAAACTTTGACCATGATTAGTTAGTTATAATTACAACTAACGAATCGCAATTATAATTAAGTCAACGTTAAATGAGAAGCTAACAGCTTGTACACAACCTCCTGCTGTAACTACCTTTTATCGTCTCCGGCTGAATATAAATGACGTTCAACAAACGTTAGCAGCATCGAAGCAATGGTTAAAACTCTTTAAGCCTGTATTTCCTACGAGCTTACAATAAGAATAGTGACAATTGTTAGCTAATTAAACTCGCATGGAAAAGTTCGAATAATTCAGGCGCCACTGGACACTGTTTACACCTAAAACCGACATCTTTGCACCTAAAACCTACTGCTACGAATACGTTACCGATGCAGCGAACATGTGGCGGATAAACCCGGATAGTTATCTGACTGACGACTCTATAGTTCGTTTGTGGTTTTTAAATATAGCTGAATTTAATAGGCTTACGATGTACAAGTAATGTAAATGAGAACACTATAAAATATGCTCTAGCAATCTAGTCATGATAAATATCATAACACTATATTTTCAAATATGTAATTTATTAAAATTTTCCTTTAATTTTTAAAGTATGTAATTTATAAAGCCATTGAAGCCGCCTCTCCCGCTCTCCTGGAAATACCGACATCTTGGTATTTATCATGTGATTTTGCAAATTAATAGAGTAGTGTCTTCGTGTAATCTTACACCACATCTATAGCACTTGGACGAGAGATGAAAAAGTTTTTCTTGTAGGTATATCTACGCCACACACTGCTGGTCAATTTAATAAAATAACTGCATGACATAATTTAAAGTTTTAATCACAATGAATGTATAACGAGTAGGTACATTAATGTAACTGAAATTAAATATTTTACTTTTTTATGTTCTTCTTTACCGTGAATATTTATTTTTTTATGTTCTTCTTTACCGTGTTAAATATTTTACTTTTTTATGTTCGTCTTTACTGTGTTAAATATTTTACTTTTTTATGTTCTTCTTTACCGTGTTGAATATTTTACTTTTTTATGTTCTTCTTTATGTATGAACATATTTGGAAATATGTAACGTATTTTATAGGCTAGGTCTAAGTTTGCCATATAAGCGAAACACTGTAAAAACTGTTCTAAAGACGATAACACACTTTAAACCTAAATTAGATATTCTTAGAATCAAATAGGTAATATTTTTTGGGAAATTTTTATTAACGAATCACCAGCCTTTGGCCATCAGCCTCGAAAAAAGACTGTATCAATTAGTTTTGAAAAAGTATTCATCGTTTCTTAACGTATTAGGTACATGGTTAATATAGGGTGGTAACAGGACTGCAGGTATGGGGCTGGTAGTAGAACAGTACAGTTACCGAATGTTAGAGAAGCCAGTTTTAGTTTGAGTGTGGAATTGCTGCTCGTGAGGATCTATGGTCGTCTTCCGTATAGGTACTGTAACAATTGACCACTGCTTTACGCGACAGATTAGTGCCAGGGTGTCTTTTTAATTTTTGAAAAATTATTACTGATGTAAGTTTTTTCTACTGTATTTTCTTATTCAATTTATTTTGTACTCTACGTGATCAATGATACTCCCCTACGCACAGACAAGGATCAGTGTTCCTTTAAGGCTGAATGCAAACCGACAAATGTAAAACACTGGGTTACCTACAGATGTGGATTAAATGTAATTTTTTTTTAAAAATAGTTAAGAAAAGAAAGCCTTTTACTATTTTATATAATGAATCAAATAAGCAAAGTACTAAATTATACACACGGACGCTTCAAATGATTTTGTGATAGTATTTTTATATGAATGGTTTTCAATCTTGTTTCTTGATACACCTAGTAAAATCCTTATTGATTTTTATAACTACATGCGATATGCGTTCCATTTTTACAGTTTCTTTCAGTTGCAATGTTCTGGTATCAAAAACAAGCACCAGCAACATATTTCCCATTTGTGCTACTATAAACTACCTTGAAAATTTATAAAAAAACATTGATGTTTTTTATAAATATGTATTTGTTTTGTAATAACTATTCAAAACTTTTGTACGAGGCTCATCAAAATCTAAATAATGCTTAATATCTGAATAGAGGTGTATTCATTGGTCTGGTTAATAATAGCAGACAGAAATTGTTGACTAACTATAATAAGGAGCATTAATAAATTGTATATGTATGCAAAAGTATAAGTGTGCACGAGATGAGCAGCGTCAAGGATCTATCTCCGTGCAGCGCCGCGCCCGCCGGTCCTAGGCCTAAATGCATTCGGCATTCTATATCAGATTTTCGGTATAAAACTATGGTTAGAATGTTAGAGTCATGCATTTTCTAGAATATCTGAAGAAAATAAATTTCTTTTTTGGCTATTAACAAAAAAAAATATTAAAATGAACTCGTCTCAGATACAAAGT
>DWDT01000630.1:0-19625 GCA_018245595.1 Microceris scylla
AATATTATTGAGTTTTTTTAATTTGCCATTTCTAGTAAGATACTACTAGGAATTGCCTACCCCGCGAGGGACCTGGCGTGATGATATGTATGTATGTACTACTAGAAACGAGTGAAACGTGGTAGTATACTATACTAATTTTAATATGCAGAAGAAGTACGCCAAGTCGGTAAGGTTAGAGATATATCTATTCGGTGTTCACTGCCTACCCTATATAGAACCTGGCGTAATTATATAACAATATATATACTTCGTATCGTTATATCCGCTAACCGATACGTTTAACGGTAGTGTTGAACACACACTCATAACTTCCTCAAAAGCGAAAGTCAATTTACTGTTGCTCGCTTCAGCGTGCATTCCGCGAGCCATTTCCATAACTGGTGAATGTTTGCCGTGGCTTATGGACGCTTCAATGTATTGAAATATTATGTTAAACGTATTATTACGTCTGTAAGCCCTGAAGAGATAGACAGAGGAGTATAGTAAACTTTCACGATTTACCATTTAAACATGTCCCGCTGTGGAATAGAGGGTGAGGTTATTGTAATTGCCATACAAATTAAAACTCCGAACACTAGAAATTTCAAGTTAGGAAACCCAATAGTTTTCAAGTCGGGAATCGAACCCTGGATTTCTCGATCAGCAGTAACGCTTGCAACCACTCGACCATGGAGTCATTTAAGAAATAATTTTCTTATAAAGTGGCACAAACATTTCTCTTCAAACGTTCAAGTGTAGATCTGATTGGACAGATTGTGAACGAATAATATTGTAATGATCATTCTCTGGGTAGGCAGAAAAAAAATCATCATCATCATCATCAGCCTATCTCAGTCCACTGCTGGACATAGGCCTCCCTTAATGAGCGCCATCGCGCCCTGTCCTCGGCTTGTCGGATCCAGCATCTGCCTGCAGCCTTTCGCAGATCGTCATCCCACCCGGCTGGAGGGCGTCCTACACTACGTTTGCCGAGCCGCGGTCTCCACTCCAGAACTCGCCTACTCCACCGGTTGTCGGTTCTTCGGCAGATATGCCCAGCCCATTGCCACTTCAGCCTTAAAACTAAATATTACCCTTAAAAATGATCCATTGAAATGTTACTTAAACTACGCATGCAAAAATATTGTCAAAATAACGAAACACAAAGTAAAGGAAAGCAAAAACACATCAAAACTTTTATTCTCCAGACAATCCGGCAAACTAAGCTGTTGTTACCGACTAAATAAATTGCTGGATTTTTTAAAGGCTTTACGCGTTACTGTGATCAATGGGGAAGCTTTGCAGGTTGTAATGGAGGATTTTCTTCGTCTCGCTCTATCTTATACCATTCGGGTACATCTGTCCTCCGTTTTCTCTGTCGAAGCTATTTCCCAAGTAGCTCAGAGAGCCGGGTGTCAATTCTTGTTAGGGACGGTTTGGTTGGTATAAATTTGTTACCGGCGCTGCTAATTTGATTGATACTCTGACATTATGACCGTAAGTAAGACTGCAAAGGAGAAAAAGGGCGGCTGAGTGAGAGAGAGAACAACAATTAAATGTCACGCCGGATACGAAATTATTATGTATACTTTTTATTTCTAAACAGGGGCAGGCAGAGATTACCTCGTAGCAAATATCGGACCTGACTTACCCTTTCTGTTTTATGGCTTATGTAATCATTTTGAAGTTTCTACAGTAATTAAATACAGCATATTTAACAAAGACTTTCAAATAACTCAGTGATGATCTTATTTCAAACATTCTGCAACATATTTATTTTGTAATGGAAACTACTGTACTCTTTAGATAATATGCCATTTCCTTCCATGAAAATATATGACAGCAGAACGATGTATGGAGCAGAATTTTTGGCTTCCTAACAATTTCGTTGTCATTTCTATAAATATTTATGGAACTAGCGTCCTGTCGAGATTTCATTTACATACGAGATGCTGTACAGATTTAGGCAACGAAAAACAATCGCGACGTAGAATTGTCTGTCTGCCGAGGAAATTTCTAGAGTGACATATCCATATGACATATCTTAAAAACGCAATTAGCATTAAACGCGTTTTCAAGTTTGAAACCTAATAATATTTTGCTCTACCTGGGGATCGAACTCAGGATCTTTTGATTCGACAATCCGACAGTCATTATGAATAATTTAATTAACACTGTCCTAAATATATTTTAATGACGTGTCCATCAGACGTGATGGAATAATTATGTTTTCGTAGAAGCAGATAATTCCTGGATAATTCATCACGAACACCCATTGACATGTCTATACTGAATACTGACATCGGACGCCTTCACGTCAACACATACGTACACTCATATCCTCGCGTTCAGATATGGCAAAATGTAGTTTATTTACATTAAAACAAGATCTAATTTAACATTTCTAAGCGTACTATTTTAGCAGCAAATCAAAAGACTGTAACACCATTTTATAGTTAAGTAAATTGAACTTTATAGTTAACGAAATAAAGATCGGTTTGGCGTAAAAGCTGAGAATTAAGGACAGGATTGATTGGACTCTGATTTTGCGTTAGACCCTCGTATCAGACTTAGTAGGTACATGCTTAATTAAACTGTCAACCGTTGGGAGTGTATTTTAATACTATTTGCAGTGGGTTAGTTAGTTTTATAGATTAACCGCAAGATCAACGCAAACTATCTCATATTATGTCATTTAGGTTAACTTGCTAGGATCTATACGGGTGGACTCTGTTCCCATTAAACATGGCTATATTAAGTGAACTTTACCAAAGCGATGTTGTGTTTTTATTATCCGATTTGACTGCAGATAAAACCACTGATGAAAAAATAAAAATCGGATATAGAATGCGAATGTTGATGGACACAGGAAGAGGTATTCCATCACTCACCTATCGCGACAGAAACGATCAGATATTGTCTGATGAGAAAATGAGGAATTGAGAAGTCCAAATGGTGAATGTAGTAGACATAAGTTGGGTATGAAAATATATTTGATGCATGTACTGCCTGCTGCCACTGCCTACCTCGTAAGGGACCTGGCATCACGAAATAATACGTATATGTCCTCGCATCATTTATTTTGATTTATTTATTAAACATAACCAACAAGACATACATTTCAATTCCGCATATTACAAACATAACGCTTAAAACTAAATGTTGCTTTAATTCCAGAATACCACAGAACGCCAACAATAATCGTAATATAATGGTCAAATCAATAATTCCACCTCGACCGCAAAAACAATCAACGTTAAAAACGTGATCATAACCAAAGGCAGCAACGTTGTGTGCTGGAAACGTAAACAAAGCCAATTCTTTTCATTTCACATCTCAATTCGCTCGGAAACATGTTACTGAAGGAGACACGAGCACACACCGCAATTGATCAATACGGTCAATTCAGACAATGAACAAGTTGAGTGTACTGCGATCTAAGCGTGAAGATAAAAACAGTTTGTGCGCAATGGTTCCGTATTTTATTGGATACATATAACCTCACACCAAATCCCTTACGATGTAGACAGTGGGTAAGGAGTAGCAAATATCTCTATCCTTACAGACCTGCCGTGCTTCTTCTACAATCATCACTTTTTTCGAACACAAATTTAAAACGACTGCATATTATCTTTCGATTGAGATTCTGTAAATATTAATTGCATTAAATTTATATATCTTTAGCCTATATTTTATCATTATACTGTCATATCATACGTTTCTCACTGAAATTGAATTTACCTTCAGCCTTATTCGTCCAAGTTAATGAGTTAAAGTCTTTACTATTTATCTACAGCTTAATCTTACCCACAGTATTGTGAAATTTTGATTCATTCATTCATCATTTAAATAAAGGGTTCGTTATACCCTCATCCGAATTATTGTTACTAGGCGCATAATAACCGTGCCCGTAGTGGTTGTGAGAATTGCAGGTGTTGCGCGGAATTCTAAAATCCGTTTTAATTACTTAGAATCAGCGTCGGATCCAATAGCCGATGCATATAAAAGGCGCTGCCACACGCAGCCGCAGCGCTTTGTGCGGAACAGTGCGGAACGGTGCGGAACAGTGCGGAATAGTGCGGAACACGCACTGCGCTGCCACTCGCAACCAGTGTAGACACGTTCCCCATTGAAAGGTCGTTACGCAAATTCATTACTTTATCTATCTGAACACATTTACCCTTTAATGCGTTACGTGAATAACTTCTAATTAATCTTGACTTTTTTACTTATTAAGCTATTTCAGATATAATAGATGTGTACTTATATAATTTCTTCCTTCTTACAATTTAATTTACTGAATATTATAGGTAGGTATGTCATATATTCTATATACACATCTATTCTACACAGGTATTTATAATAAAACTCTAACTAATTGGTGTGTGTACATTGAAATTATTTTTGAAAAATTACTATTAATGCAATAGAATCCAAAACAATGATGCTGATGATGATGATGATGACAATAATTACATAATCCTAGTGTCATTTTCTTTATACGCTTACCTTTGAAACACATTTTCCAAACATTAAGCAAAAGGTTATCTTACTCTGAAATAAATCACTAGACTGATACGATATTTATAGCAAACTCGAAAACTTTATTTCCAGTCGGGCTAAAAGCCGTAATCAACTGCACGGCTAAGAGCGTCAGCGAATTCTGTAGCTAAATATACAGAGTCGCTGTCGCAGCGAGTGGCAGAAGCTAATTAGGCACTTCACGCCGAAATAACCGAGTGTATTAAAAATTCAGCGGCCAAAGTGCAGATCGGTGTCGTTGCAGTCTGGCTGCATTTAGCCCGTCGCGGCCGACGGCCAAGCTCGATGCAGCCTGTCGCTCCCCGAATAGATGCTTCACGAACCGACCGGGAGCCTTCTCGTTTTCAGTTCTGGTGTCTTTTTACATTATTTCCTTGATTTTTAATATAATTATTACACTATCAAGCCAAGTCCGTTACAAGGTAAGTAGAGAACACAGTATACTAGATATTTTTATCCGTACAGACATAACGTGCTTCGTCTACAGTAATCACTTTTTTCATACAGTTATGCTTGTTTCGGATACTTCTGAATCTCCCATCAGCTTCTCTGAGTTCGATTGCAAATATCCATAGGCCGGCCGCCCACATAAGACCACTTTCTGCTTTGCCACAGCCCACATAAAAAAGCTAAGCTTTGCATATGATAAAAAAAAAAATTAAGAGAAACGAGCAGAAATTTGAAAACCTTGTATGTCCGTTGCAAATACAAGTGGAACTAAAAGATTGCATGAACCAGTACGCAGATCGTATTTGTTAACGTGAGTGAGTGCATAGTGTGAGTGCATAGTGTGCGGCACAGAGTCAACCCAATTCCATTTTCCGGAGAATGTGAGATGTATTAAAATGTACGTGACTAATTAAATTGTTAATAAAGAGGGCTGCAAATATAATTATTTTTTATTGAATAACTTATATAAACAAAATATGCCGTTTATATTTTGAAATATTATTATTATGCCGTTTATATTTGAAATATTAATTATAAAAGAATATGCCGTTTAAGGAATTCAAGGACCGTCTTTGATGCCCAAACCAAATGAATCTGTTTCTGATGGATACACAACCAAAAAGACTCTCGCGGAGGCTGGTTTATTTAACTTTATTTACTAAATCACCAACATTATTGATGGCAGTATAACGCATGGGTGGCAACAGCGCAAGCAAGCGGCGCGACAAGCTATGCCCTGCGACCCCCAACCTACATGCCCAACGAGGGGATTGTGGATAAAAAAAACCCATGTTGTAGTACACTAAGTCGATCTTTTAAACCTTATATTTTATTAAGGAATAAAAGGATCTAGCTCCTGGGCTACGTAGCCATCCAGACATCTGAAAATAGCGACCTGTAAACGTGAAAATTGATTTTGACATATACCGCTTTGTTCGTATTTGAACCTCGAAGCAACTCCTGTATAATGCATAATCCATTTCCCGTTTTAAACCATTAGACCACTCCGGAAATAACATGACACGTGAAATATTGGTTTACGTTCACTTCTCCTTTAATATTTACGCTTTGATTCGTATTTTCATTTCCAGGGCAAAAAATCTTCCATTCTGCTATCAAAGAAAGAACTGTCGAGCTATTTGGAAATAGACTTTTTGAAATTCAATTGCCGAACGGCTAAAAAAGTTCTCTAGCGGAGCGTAATTCTTTAAAGAATGTGATAATGATTCCGCTTACCTAAGTACAAAGTTAAAAACCTCTCGTAAAAATACTCGGTTTGGACTTTATGTATTTCATTTTAACACAACATTGTTACTATAAATTTTCAAGTACCGATAAAATGTTTGTACGAACGTTTTCTTCTTAATTTTTAAAATATTGAGCGCTGTTTCTGTACACTGTTGTCTGTTAAGTTTTAACTTTTTATTACGTGTTAATTAAATAAGGCAATCTGTTAATGGTTGTTAATTTAACATTATTATTTACTTAGTAGTTAGCTGAAACTACGCGAGAAATTATAAATACCTATTTTTGTAAAAGGGGATAACCGCTCGGAGTGAGACGGGTTAATGTCTGATGATGATGTTGTCTGCCAACCGACAAGTACCCGGAATGACGGATTTTAGTGTTAACTATTTTCATTCTGAAAGAAGTTACGTACACAACAGTGGAATGGTAAATAGGTGATGTAATAGAAGAATATTTTCTGATTAATTAATTAAACAGAAACTGACAGCATAAAACCGAAGGTTCATAATAATCACATGGACGCCCATATCTGAAGATTTAAACACTATCTTGTTTAAAAATACATTTAGAAGAGTAAAAAAAGTTCGTGTTTTCACGAGTGCTACCAATTTTTCCCTCGGAAATAGATAATCAGTCTTAGATGAAACCGAAGCTTTTGTTCTGTTTTTTTTTTCTCTTCAAAAGTCAACGAAACTTCCACAAAGTTCCGACTGAGGGATATTTATTTAATGACCCTACTTTTCTTTTGGAGAGATGGTTTCTCTCGAGGGAAGTTAAAATTTCGATAGAAAGTGTAATAATTTCGAATGTTTAACAAATACGTAGGTAGTACTTGTAGGTAGTAGTGTCAGATTGTATTTAAATTTTATTTTTCATTAAGTCGTTTGCCAAGGTATTCATAACCACATATGTAGAAACATAATAAACCATACGTGAACATCAACAGCTAAAATAAATCAAATTACGACAAAAGATTCGTGTACTAAAGTTTGGCGACGCATCGTAGATGTTAAAGTATTGTCAACGGGAGACAACTGCTGTCTACAGTCATGCAATGTTGCTCTTACAAGTTTGGCAGTCGAGCGAGAAGCTTCCAAACATGTCTTACTTTCATTGGTTGGCTGCACCGCGAGCCACGACAGATATGCCTTTCCGAACTTCCTCCTACGTCGCATGATTCTTTCATACAATGTGCATAGATTTCAACTACTTTATCGATACTTAAACGCTTCAAGAGATTTTCACCAGATGTTGCAAAACTTCCTTCACTGTTACCCCCTTTTATTCATTTTTCATTCCACTGAGTGTTATTTCTCAAAAGATTATCTTTGTATTCCGTCTATTATCAAACAGAAAGGATTTTTTTACAAAAAAAACCGCCGCGATTCCGAGTACAGCGTCTAACGATGTTTATATCTTCTTTTTATCAGATTAATGACAGCTTTAAACAAAAAGTTAATTGGGTTCGTAAAGGGGTTGCAATTGATGGGGTCTGTAATTTTTACTTACTTTCACGATAATGTTTGAGCCGTTCAGTTGTTGTTTTGATACTGAACACCTAATTTAGGGTGCAATTTCAAACTTAGTGGACTATTTTGGCGAGACTTAAACTATTTGGAATGGTCGTTGGTTGGTAAAATATTGGCAGCGGTGGAACCAATAGGCCATTAAATGGATCATCCGTGTGGAATTTACTGTTTAAAGGCTGAAGCGATCGATGAGGCAGTAGCAAGAAGGGTTTGTGAAGTTAGATAATTAATTACAGCTTCATAATGCCTCGGACATGGCCGTTATCGGGCCCCAGAGCGTAGTAGCTCGAGCGCCGTCCCATACAATGCCCTATTGAATTTCGGTTAATATGTACCTTTTTGACTTACTACTAAAATGGATTAGCAGTGTAAGGGCTGTTCCGTGGAATACATTGCGTGATCGAGTCGCGTATTATGTTTTGGGTTTATTTTTTATGGTAACGATGAGTATAACATGCCAGTTTTTTTTTTAATATTTTATCAACTTCTTTCCTTCTAATTAGTTTAAATAATTTACTTTTTTATTATAAATTATTTTGATTGGATAAAAACTATTTAACAAATGAAAATAAAGCTTAAGATAAATTGTTCATTATACAATATTTATACTAACACCTTAAGACGTCACACTCGGTCATCTGTCATCTCCAAATTGTCTGATACCAAAAACCACTGATATAAATTCCTATGTACATACTTATATTATATATACTTATTATATATACTTATATTATTTATACTTAATTTTACATCCAGCCACTACATACTCATCACACAAATATTTGGAATCGAACCCAGAACCCTCAGCTCACCGGTCAGGATCAATAACCCACAAGGAACTGACTCATATTAAAATCGAATCGATCAAACAGAAGTTGATTGAAAGTTCGGAAGCTTCGTTAACTTGGCAACAAAAAAGTCCAGTATGCGCTTGACAGACAATGTAGGTAGGTACAATTGAGTGGAAAATTGATCAAAATCTATTCTTTTTAAATATTTTTTTCGTATAAAAGCTCCACTATAACTTCCTAAAACACTGTAATTAAACTTAATTATAACGCCTTATACGATAAGTATCTCATTGCCAAGCAACTTCCTTACAGGATAGGCAGGGAGTACCAAGTACTGAATATGTCTAAACCTGATACAAGGAATATTTAGTCAATTTAATTGGGACATAAAACAGAAACAGCTTAAATATATAATTTATCCTTTATTCTTGAAGACGTATTATTATAACATTTAATGCTTTTTATTGAAAGAAAATCTTATATTTACGTTATGTAATAAAATTTTTGATGTTTTCGTTACATAAAAATAATTGTTATAACCGACATTTCTGGAACGCTTTATCGTTCCGCCTGTAGATATTAGCCGATGGCAGTCTGTCCAGGGCTGTCGATGACGCTTAGGAATTAATATTCCCTAAAAATAAAAAAGTTACAATCTGGCGAATTAACGATCGTTTGAGAAAATTTTTTCGATGAATACAATTTCTATTTAAACAATGCTATTTTATTTTCTTTGATATAAACCTGCCTCAGTCTACTGCTGGACATAGACCGTTTTGCTACATGTTAAAAAAATAAGAAACGTCATTTTATGAACGGATAGAATTACATCACAAAAGCTCCCACAAAACCAACTGCCACCTTCCCAAATGTCGTTCCCGTAATCCAGTTCACGTTTATTTTTGTGTATTTTTAACCGCGTTTCATAAAAATTATGTGGTGGCCGAAGGAAGCGAGGCAGCGCAAATGGCAACGTGCGCTATCTCCATCGTGGGGGAATTAAATGGCAACCTCCGCGCGGTGCTCAGCTCATAAGCGCGCTTGTTACTCCGAATTCTATTACGTCTCCACCAAACGCGACGGCGATACCTACATACACTCACTATTAATTATTGTAACTGGAGAGCAGTTAGGACCTTGTGGCTTAGAACTCACCCTCTTCAGTTCCATGGTTTCAAATCCTAGCATGCATGTATTAAAAAAATATTCAATAGTGAGGAAACCTACCTCAGTGTTCACCTATAAGACGTATGAGGAAAAGGTCAGACTATTGCCTGACCTTTCGCATTCTGAGGAGAGACCCGGTTCCTACAATGGAACCATAAAATCGATAATGGGTGTAATGAATGATCGTTACTTGAATCATGTAATGTAAAAAACAAAATTCAATACATATCAACACCAGCAGCACCTATCAGTTGTTAATTGAAATGGACATTCGTAACAGCAAATAAATTAGCCGGCCCCGTCTCGTTGGGAACTTGCTGCTAGTTCCGCAACTTAAACTCGTAGCTTCCGGGTTACAACTTAACTGCAACATAGATTTAATTTACTAAGTTATTTTGAAACAAAGAATACTTCCTTCTAAATAAGATTACGACCTTAGACAATTACTTTTCCATCATTAAATAGTATACAAGTAATATATATACAGTAGTAACGTCTACAAAAAATTACGACCACAAAAAAAATTATTTGTTTAAATAAATGTCAAAATATATATGTAGGTACATAGGAAAAAGTAAGGATCAAATTATTATAAATGTTATTTTTACAATTTCCTACTGAATTAAGTGGATATATCGTGCGTTGAATTTACCTATCAAATCTAATTGCCTCACAATTTAACATGCTACTTATAAAAAATAAAAGAAAAACTAATATTTCATCATTGATAACAAGATTAGCTTTAAATGTATGTAATTATTGAATTAAATGTAGAGTACGATTTCAATTAGACAGTACTACGTATGCCGCAAATTATCTTGGATAATACACTCGTAGCACGGGGAAATTGAGTATATTGGCACTTCCCGAGAAGATTCGTCTTTGTATCAAGTGCTCTGGATATGTTGCTTGTAATACGATCAATTGGTTAACACAATGTTAGCTTAACATGAAGCACCTAAATACACACACACACACACACACTATCAGCCTGTCATCGTCCACTGCTGGACATAAGCCTCTCCAATGGCACGCCACTGAGCTCGAGCTTCAGCTATTCGCATCCAACCACTGCCAGCCACTTTGCGTATATCGTCACTCCACCTAGCTGGAGGGCGTCCTGCATTACGTTTTAATGGCACGAACCGCCCTCGACTCAGTACGTAAAATATCTATTGCTGTAGTCAGCAATAAAAATATGCTAATGAAATGCTTGCATAGAATAGTTTCTATACAAGCATTTCTTGTACTTGGATCTAAATGTATAAATTTCTACATAGATTTTGTTTAGTAAAAACATGCGGCATTGATAACAGTCGAATTTAAGATATTAATAAGAGAACTTGTTTTAGATATTGGGATTATTTTCAGTAAATAGTAAAACATTGAGATTTATTAATAATATATCATTGTACTATCTAGATCAGACAATAACAACTTTGCCTCGGGCCACGTCGTAGCAAAACTTACCGATATTTACGGACAAAGAAAACTAATTGGTGAAGTGGTTAGACGAGAGATATTCGAGATGGATAACCTTAATAACCTTAAGTGTTTTGTCTCTGACAATATTTTTTTATTTATTCCGTATGTACCTTCTCATAAAATGAGGAAGAATGAAAGTGAACGAAGTGCATAAATAGCGTAATGAGTATGGAAAAGCCCGATAGTTCTGTAACGGTAAAATAGACTTTTAACGTTCGAATTTCTTTGCCACAGCCATACGGCACCTGACATAATGACAACAATAAATAATAATAATAATATAGGTATTTGTCGATCTTCATTTGTTCATTTATGTTTAAAGTTCCTTATATAAAGAAAAAAATGTGAATGATCTAGAGTAAAAAATCATAAATATTGTTATGAAAAAAAGATTAGACATTTATCCAATGGGGAAAGCTTTTTAATATCTCACAAGACGCTACATAGCTTATCAAATAGCCATCAGCGCGTCATATACTCCGTAATTAAAATTTCATATTTAATTACATGTAGTGCAGTGAAGGTTCCAAGGTAAAGGAATCGAGAGTCTGTGGGGAAATCAGCGTAGCGGCGCGTGCCTAATTCAACATGCTGCGCGCGGTGTCATGTTATTTTACATACATTAGCTGGATAACCCGCTCTCTGCCACGTGCCCTGCTATTAGGGCTGGGGCTTCCATAATATATGAATATATGATTTTATGCTTCTTAACTCTATCATAACATTCATACTATAATACGTTAATTTAGTGCCTACCACAACTCTTCATCACCTGGGTTGACTGGTAGAAAATGCCAATTGGTATTAAGTCCGCCCTTTGTTAACCATAATAAAGGATAAATAAATAAAAGTATCTACTGAACTTTAAAAATCAACTACAGTATTGAATCCAATCCTGCAACTGAATACAAATTAAAGCAGCAAGACTCAATTAACGAGCAAAGTAGGATCCCTAACGAATGTGTCGTAGCGAAGATTTATAACAAAGTTGGAGATACGATAGTTGGAACGGGACGAAGTGGCTGATGAGAACATCCTCGATGTTTCCTTGTAATTTATTTCTCTTCATACGATGAAAGACTTTTCCGTGAGACAAGTTGACAAGTGGCATACCTTATTTAGCAAGCAACTATTTTTGTACCAAATACAACCTTTACGGTTAAACATTTCAAAAATAATAACCTTAAAGGTTAAACATTTAAAAAATTCCTAGTTTTAAACGTGCTATAAAGTGTCACTTATCTACGATTCGTGTGACTTAAAGATTTGATCAACCTGCCGCAAATCATTAATAACGACACGAAGCAGGAAATATACCTAAGCTATGTTGTAGTTTCATACAACAACAAGCAACATGATGCTTTAGTATGACATGCAAATCGGAGGCGCAACACCTGGGTAGGCATTTGCATATGGTATGCTAGTATGCATTAAACCGACCAAATTGGTAAAGTATGACGCAAAATCCTAACGTCTCCTCAGCATGAATCTAATGTTTATGTAACAATAAGTTGTTTTATGAGCAAGTTATAAATTGTACGAGTGAGAAAGGAAATACTATTACTTATTAATTTTACTTCTAACATGGATTATATGATCGCCAATCGAAACTTAGATTGTTATTATTTAGAGATAAACTGGTCCCAAATATTAACGAGTACTAATTAAGAAATTGAACTTATAATTATAGTTTGTATGTATTTCAATATGACTGAATCCGTTCGAAACATCTGAAACACACCACATATCCACAAAAATAAACTATCTACTTCATTCATTTAACTTTATCATCACCTTCAGAATTCAACACCTCGCGATTCCTAAGAAATGAAGGCCGTAAATAATAACAGTGCAAAATTAATCCATCCATTGGCAACGGATAAATAAAACATTAACATTGGTTAATGCATACCGGTGTTGATTCTTAGAAGGCAATAATAATCCTTGCGAGGACAGAAATATCAATGCGCATGTCATTTGTATTCTGTCGAGGCACAGCGGCGTGATATTCACAACAATATACCTACCTATCAACACTTAGAGACTGGTGGTGGTGAAGTTTGTTACTGCCTTGGCGATGTTTTTAATGTAAAAGACACCGAAAACCGTACCTGTTGGACGGTAACTACAACCGAGAACGTTGTGAGATCATTAGGAAATGTTTTACTTCCTATGAGATGTACTCGTAAATCAGAACGGCATATGCTTGTGCATTTAATTAACATACCCTATTCAGAAACAACATTACAAGACCTTTGGCGATTTAAATATATATTGAGGTTTCAGTAGAATAATTCAAAAAAGAGTTGTAACAACGTTCAAAGACAAAGAACCTAATAATTTCAGTTTTAAATATACTTAAAAATACATAGGCTACGTAAAATTTCATCCATGGTCCATATTTAAAAACGGAATGAAACTCAATGCACGTCAATCGTTTGAAATAATTAATCCAGAAATAAAATTGATATGAGACTTACGAATATTTTACAAAGATCGTGGACTATAACTGATGCAGACTTAATAATATTCAGATCAAATACTACTGATAATAAGATGGAAATCAAACAAGAATCTGTATCTATCGGTTTTCCATAAGTAAACGGCTACAGCCATACAAACTTTATTGTTTGTTGTAAGCGGTTCGAGTATAATAAATATATTTCTAACTGTGAATAGAATTGCTCCTAGCAAATTAAAAGGATTGATAAATACGCATTAAAAATAATAAGCTTCCTCCAACTCTATACGATGTATGATTAAAGAGAGACTAAAATATCATATTTTATTGTCATGGCTATTTGTGAACATTTGTTGAGAATTGATAAAGACACAAAATCTCTAAATAATTTTTTTTGTCAACATTAGAAATGTCAAATAATAATTTTATGAGAACTTGATCTTGCTATACAGGTTTTGAATGGAGCTTTACTGGTACTGATTGTTGTAAAGATTTTACACAGAAAATTGTTAGTTCAGTCATTGTAACCAGCTTTTGCATTGTCTAATGAAAGGTTGTATTCTATACAAACAAATTAGGAGATCTCTAGATCTCCTCCGAATATGAGGTCCATCAGCAAATTTACATGTCATAAAGAACTATAAGGCGTGTGAATTTTCTAACTACACCCTTTCTTCTCTCTTGTAGCAGGCATTATTTAATTTAATGGTTCAGTGAAACCTTTTAAAGTTTGTCGAGTTCACTCATAGTTATTTAAGGCTGAAGTTATATTTCACCGACCATTGCACGCACTCGACTGTAAGCCGAAGCAAGCATAATTTGCATCAAAACAGCGGCGTTCAGAGCACGATCCGCTTGTGACTAATCGACAACAAGAGAGAACTCGTGTGGGCATCGTGTCGATGTTACTACTAAACTAGAAGTCGCTACCAATAAGTGTACCTATTGAAAATATACTGAACACTAGTCATATACACGCACACTAGAAGTATGTATTTCATTTTTTTAATGCTATTATTATGTCGATGATGATGACAATGATAGCACTAAAAACGCTTTTGGATGTCATCTGCTGGACATAGGCCTCCGAATCCAGCAGCTTCGCGCTATCTTCTTCAGGTCGTTCACCAGCTTTTTAATGTTAATTTGTTACAGTTATTTTACAAGAAAGCTTTTTATAAGCTTATCCTAAACAAGCATTTTACAGATTTTAAGTAATTAATACACAGATATAAGTAAGAATTAGAATTAGATTTGCTATAATTAAGAGACAAAAGGTCAAAAACTCCGTGGTATTTTAGGATTTATAGAATAAAATGATCATAAGGGATGTAGGGCTGTTGAAGCATTAGCGGTACAGCTGATGCCAATTAATGTCGATGACGACGGTGATAATTATCAAGTAAGAGATTCGACTATACAATAACATGTTACGAATTATACGTTTTAGTATAATTTAATACGCAATGTAAACAAGTTAAAAAGATTAACACAAAAATAAATAAAACCATTCCAACGATATAGAATAAATTATTGTAATCGTCGTAGTCAAAGACAATGTTATACACGTACATATGTACATGTATAGACGACAGAATTTTTAAATGTTTTTAATAGTCAAGAAACTTCTTTACAATACAAGGTTAACTTGATCAATATTCTGTCAAATACTGATAATATTTTTTTGAGTCGTAATTAATGATGTCAATTTGCTTGTACATGCGACTACTGTACAAAGTCAGATTGGACTCGACTGTGTAGTTTTTATACTAGTAAACGCTATTATTTTTTGACTAACTATATGCCATTAAGGTTCTATTTTTCGATAAGATTTTTTAATTATGTAGTGATAGTGTCAAAGCTAGTGTGTGGATTAAGAGACAAAATCAACAAGTTATTGATGACTATAATCGAAATAATCAAATGGAAAACAAAGAAAGTGAAAACAAAGTCGCCTCCGCGTCCCGCCCACACGCACGCTTCACGACACGAGATAGGTATAATTTGTACGGTTCACGGTTATTTCGCTAATACAATGAGTAGACGGATACCACCGCATAGTGATGAGATTTCACCAAAGTGTCGAAAATTTTCGAAATTTAAAAATAAGCATAATTATTGTTATCCACGAGATATCGCAACAAAGTTAAAAGATGACAATCGATTCGAAGAAACTGAGATTCCAGCTAAACGAAGGCCCTCGTCTTACCTGTCGTGATAATTATAGAGTAACGGAATTCATTTTTAAAAGATACAGTCTTCTACGAAACAGCGATGGTTTTGACAAATGTTATAAAATATTGTGACTTATTAATGACATAAAATGAAGTATAGCTCAATAAATCACCAAGAGTGCGATAAATACAGTATAACGGAACGGTCAACAATTAACAGATTTTACTAAAAATGTAATAATTTATTGGCAAAGAGAAGGACATTGATATTAAGTTACGAGTATTATTCTGACATTATCTGATGTTCAAAATACAAATAAAACAAGTCTGCCTAACAAAAAATGTATATGTCATTTATCTTTAGGATCGCTTACGTGTGTCCTCCTGGAAATCTCTATGCTTTGTCCTCAGGAACCACATTTTAATATATTTTTTACCACTGCCATTAAAACGGAATAGGTCGATTCCTGGAGAAGAATTACACTTAAATACGAGTGTAATTGATGAGGACCTTGTGTAAATTGGCTGATATATTACAAAAATGTTGATAATATAAAGCCATAACAAAGTGCGGTAACGTTAAAACTTCCTTACGTGCTTGAACCGTTAACATCGCATAGAAATCCGTTACAAATATTTAAAAAGAAGGAGAAAAAATATGAGTAGTTGTTTATGAGACAAACAAGTATTTGTATGGACAAAGACGTATGGACGTAGCACGCCAGTTTTTGGTAAGTCATAATGAAGTGAAAAGTGATAAATCGCAAATATTCATGTGCAATTGGCAAAATTAGTAAGCAATTAGATAAGAATAATTACTAAAGAAATAGTGAGTAATTAGTAACGTGAGATGCGCGGAAGGGAACGTTTGAATGGAATAAGGAATGTATGATTATACGGATCAATGTGATTGACGGGTGAATGAATGGAAGTAGTCGATGTTGAAGCGGTCTACGGTTTCGCATTCTCCGTTTGCTTTGTACGTAAGAATAAAACCAGTGTTCAAAATGTCGAATTTAATTACAAAATTCCTACTAAATTAATATCCCAAAACTTCTGGTCTAATCGTAAGATGCATCAAATATAACCCATCGAAATAGTGGCAATTCAGTTTTCATATATCGATACAATGATTTCATTAGACTTATTTACGTATTGACTTAATTAGGTATTGATTAATTGAACTATTGATCAAAGCAGTAACAGCAGTAAATTATTCAGATTATACCTAAAATAAAATTTAATTGCGCAAACACTACAAAGGTATGTTGTATAAATCAAATTGGCGAACTGGATATTTGTCGCGATTTGAATCATACTTCGCGGAACAAGTTTCGTTTCTGCTGGGAGCGTTCGGCTCTCGACTGTGGGCTTTAGTTGATGCGATGGGCACCATTTCGCCCACACATTTACAGGCAATAAATGGTTCATTGCAATATTGTTTACATACAGTTGTAATATTTTCATTCAATTAATGTCCTTATATTTTATACTATTTAATTTTACTACCAATAATAAAATGGCGTGCATAACGCTCATTTTGTCACATAAAATTAAATAGCCGTAAATTTGCTAAGAAATTGATCATATCAATATTGTCATGAATACAATCAATCCGCATGCCCATCATGGGACTGTGGGTAAAAACCCCTGATGAAAGGACTGCGTCCAGCAGTGACGTTAGACAAGCGGATGATAATGATGATGAATATTATTGTTATTGTACATTATCCATTCAATCCAACCTTAATAGAAATCAACCGATATTATCTTCATAGGAGGCAACGCTGGGAAGGGTGTAACGTATAAACAAAACAGAAGTATACAAATTCATAAACACCCAATTAAGACAAGCCGTTAAAAGTTTCTTGTTAACAATATAGCGACCAAGACAGAGTGCTTTAGAAATTAGTTGAGGTAAGCAAGTCATAATTCCAAAAGCTATGTAACAAATCACCGGGCGAAGACTGCTCAATTTAAATGACTCAAACACGCCACACCAGTCCGGAGTCAGTCGGACGTGGGCGTGCGCCGAGTGCAGTGAAATTTAAAACAAATATCACTTATCTCTGCGTTACCATTTGGATTTACAGAAGGTCGAGAGTACGTAAACCTTATATTTGAAAAATTAAAACATTGTTTTAAGCTACACAGTTACAACATTTATCATAAAAAATATTATGAATGTCATAATGTATCATGATAGAGAAAAAAGTTTAGAAATCCAAATAAGATCGATATCTTCATTGTCATCAGTTTAAAAGTTGTGATTAAATAGCAGCAGTACGATTACACTAAATCCAGAGCCTCTATATAACTGACCTCACTAGTTGTTGACACTTTTTTATTTAAATGTCCGTTGTAAAGAAGCGGCCCGGAAGTGTTATAGGTCAAGTTTGCTTAGTTTTTGACTTCGACTTGCTAACGCGAAATCAACATGGCTTCCCAAGGTTTCACTTTTATCCAGCTATCAAGTTTCGTCGAGACACATTTAACACCAGTAAAAGTATACTTTGTAGTAACAATTTATGTTGTTGAGACTATTCATTAAGCAAACATAGTAAGAACTTACAATGAAGTATTTCGACGGATAGACAAAATTTTGTTAATTCACTTATTGTCTTATTAAACATTAATTGCAAACTTATTTCTGTGGAAGTTTGGGTTTAAGGAAAATCTAAAATTTTAATTGGTTCGAGATAATAAAACATCGACGCTTCGGACCCAAAACTCAGCAATCGACTGGATCGAGAGATTAATCGATTACTCCCATTGGCCATTAAGTCTCGAGACGTATCCTCGGACACGTTCGTCTACAGAGATACGAAAATAGGAGCGCACGGGCCGCCTCAAACACACAAATGGGTAATACGGGTCGGGAACCTTTTGATGTGGATGAATCTTTACATTTGGTCAGTTCTGGATCCCAAACAGATACCTTGTATAAAATATCCATAATATATCGTCTGCAGAACAAGCGCAAGAATAGGGTAATATTATTGTATTATGTATTTCAAATTTGCTAAAATATACAACACGTTCCAATATTTAGCTTTTATTTACTTGAAACATACATGAGAGAAAATATTATTTAGTTATAGAGTACAATTTATATTAAGTCAGCTTATTTTAAGTTAGCAACCGAGCCTTTATGGTGTTTTCTAAAATATAATGGTGTTTACTACAATATTGCCAAAAACGCCCATCATAAGAACGTCACCTACTGATGCTCGAATAATGTCGTACCTTTAAACCTTTATAGTGCTATTTTTATTGAAATGATCAATCTGTAAAATATTAAACAAGGATCAAACCAAAAATACATTCCTGAAAAGCTCCACAAGAGAAGCGAAGGTTCCCGACCGCTGAGCAATACGAATGCAATTCCAATCCCTTATATAGATGCACAGTTACATTCTGGACATTCTTCGACTGGATGGTTGACTATACTATCGGATTAATTACCTTTTACTGTCTGGTTGTTGACAACATTTATATGGTCTCGCGAAATGGAGATCTGACGGCGAGTACACTTAGGGATTTATGTCTGACTTGCGCGTTGCAATTAACGCAGCGAGCGTGAGTAATGACGAGTAGCGATGCTTTAAGAGTTTGCTGAGGAGTGCAGTCAGGCGATTTGTTCGAATTGTAAAAATTACGTACGGCCATTAATTAACCTAGTCGTACCTGCAGTATGACTTTATTAACATAGGAAATAATTAGTCTGCCAACCCGCATTTGGCCAGCGTGGCAGACTATGGCCTTAACCCTCTCAATATGAGAGGAGACCCGTATT
>DWDT01000631.1:0-19611 GCA_018245595.1 Microceris scylla
TAAGTATATGAAGCTTATCAGCCGGGTGGTTATCAGAACATAAGCTCTCTAGAAGCTTAGTTCGAGTTCAGATGGGCATGTGGGGAAACGTCCTAAGATATGAGTATAATTAGTTAGACACGGCATGCGATGTGGTAGGATGTGGTAGGATGTGGTAGAGTGGTAACCGAGGGTGCAACGTACAGGCGGAAACCTCAGAACCTGACGCCGCCGCTGAGCAGCGACTCGGCCAACTCGCTGTCGCCGCGCGCGTCGCCCGGCGCCGGCAAGCGCGCGGCGTGCGGCGCCGGCTGCGCGGCGCCCGACGCGCCCGACGCGCCCGACGACGCGCCGCCCGCCAAGAAGCGCATCTCGCACTACCGCCGCGCCTCGCCGCCCTCTTCCGGCTACGCCACCACCTCCTCGGGCGAGCGCCACGCCTCCGACAACGAGGACGGCCTGCCCGACCGGACCGCCGGTCAGGGACCTCCTGTATTACACTCGAATGCTTTATTTCTTCGAACTATTCGCAATGTCTTCATTCACGCATGGACACTTTGAAAACAAAATACTAAAACTCCGATTATCATACTTGAACTATAATTATTCTAAGGTAAACTTAAGGGGTAAATATTAGCGTTCGATGCGCGCCTTCTTTAACACGAACTTCGGCTACATGAACGTTCAATAGTTCAATAATCCCTAAGAAATATTTTCAGAAGAATGCCACCCACACATTCGATTGCAAGGGTGTAATTACATTTTATATACTTAATATAGAACCACCTTCAGATCGTAGTGCCCGTTTATCATACTATCTTGTCATGAAAACAATACAAGATGTAACATAGAAATCTTCCGCGGAATTCCCTACCGAAGATTGAGAGTCATTAAAAAAGCATGTTAATATAATTAATTGTACAAAAATATGAACACATCATTAGCTCCCTATTTTTGATAATTCTGTAATTAACTACTTTAATCATATTATTTATCTAACGTGAAAAATACCGTGCTCGTGTCTAACATCGGCAGCGTGCTGTTGACTTAGGAATTACGAACACGCTGCGCCTAAAACATTATAAAATAAAGAGCGCACGTGTTCTAGATAACGAGGATGAATAAAAAGATAGCAACCTCTCAATCTCTATATATATGTTCAAGAACTTTAATTTATTCAATATATAACAAGTACTCTTATAATATTAAGTATTGTTATAATTCTATTAAATCGTGTAATACTATACATAAGCAATGAATTTATTGCCTCTCTATGTCGCATAATTGTAAGAGGAAATTAATGTGTGGAAGACGTATAAATAAATGTACCTCTAGTAGAGATATTCAAGAAATCAATCAAAAACTATAAAAGAAGCCATAATAATCTTTGAGGAGAACAGTAATAACCCATAAACTAATTAGATCTCAACTAATCATCACTTCTTCCTTTTTTCTTTGTATGGCTAAATACCAGTCTATAAATTTTAAGGTAGATTCGGCATTTTATAAATTTTATCTTCATTAGCGGTACCCATAAATAGTGATGACATAAAAAACAATGGCCTATATTTTTTATTTTCATTTAACGTGTTTGTACATTGTAAAAATATAAAAAAACCTACAAAATAAATTACATAGGTACAATGGCACTGCTAATACCATGTGGTATAAATTCCATATAACCTCTTCCAGAAGCGCCAAGAGTCGAAAGCGAATGACTTTAAAAAATCAAATATGTACATACTTTAGAATAAAAAAGAACGCTTTAATGAAACGTACATAAACACAGTTGTTTTTTGTGGTTTATTGAATTGGACGCATTGTCCATTTATGTACATATATAATTATGTATACATGGTATACATGCAATTGATATATGTTTATTAATATGGTAGTTATGTAAACGGGCGCTCGGATAAGTGGCCGTGCACTGTGGCATATGACTGGCTCGTTCGTGTTATTGAATTATAATTGATTGCTGTGCATAAACATTCAACCTAGAGTCTCATTTGTATCTAATACTTACATACATATGAAAATTATTTTCTAGCAAATTATTTTCTAAATGATAATTAATTATTTTCATGGGTTTCGTTTTTAATAACATTGATGTATGTAGAATGCTACTCAAATTCGTTAAATCTCAGGCAATTATCTATGTATGTCAGATATTTGTAGCATATTAAAATGATTTAATTGATATGTCGACACAATTTATTAAGTAATTAATTAGTGGTGATTCACTGCAACAATATTGTATACAATTTTCTCATCTTATTTACAGTTAAAAAAGACAACGGCTACACCCTCAACTTTACTACTGTCAAGGATCTCTGTCCCAGTCCTGTGAAAGCGAATGGTTTTAGAAGTAGTCCACCAGTAGAACAAACTAGCATCACAGGTGCGTGAAAATGATATTTATTTACTTTTAAATATATTTTTACATGTATTTCTATGAGAGACGTTACACACTCCGTGTTCTCTGCCTACCCTATAAGGTGACCTGATATGAAGATATGTATTTCCATGGGGTATGTACTGCGAGTATGTATCCTTTTGCTGGGCTTCACCTATCTTCTAGAATGTTTAAAGAGGATTTATGTAACTATTGCATACTTATAAATAAATTGTAACAAGAAGCGAATAACCAAGATGTCGGAATTTTTTAATATCTCTCAATATTTTAACAACTGCTTATCTTCTGTCTATGCAGTAGAAAACAATAGTATGTCACAAGTCGTCAACACACATAAATTATTGTTCACTGCGAGTGTCCTGTTGTCCGGACATGATGCGACAACTTTTTGAAAAAAAAAGCCGACCGTGAAAGTTTATTTATACACTGAAATGCTAATGTAAAGAACACAACGAGCGGTACCGACACGCCTCGGGCTATTTGTGTGATGCGAGGTCAGAAATCCCAAGTATGTACATATGTATCAATACGATTATTAATATAACGTAAAGGTGAAGGTGAGCATTTTATTGAAATGTCAGTATTAATAATAAAATAATGCTCTTTAAAAAAAGTTAATTTACTATATTATAAACCTCTGTATGAGCAACGTTAACCGGGTCAATTGACTGACCCGTCGGTGCAATGGTTAGGTAACTTGTCTGTTGTGCCGGGGGTCGTGGGTTTTATTCTCAGCCAGAATAAATATTTGTGTGATGAAGAAAAGTATTTGTTCTGTGTTTGGGTGTAAATGTATCTCTATATAAGTATTATTATATATGTAGTTTATTAGCCGTTGTTACCACAGCATCAGCTCTCTTAATGATTAATTTGGGATCAGAAGGCCGTGTGTGGAAATGCCCCAAGATATTATTATTATTATTTAGTATTAATCTTATTGTATTGCAGTAAAAGACATCACAAATACGGAACCACTAGAAAATACAGCTTTAACGTCCGTGCCTGACGAAAACATGACTGATTTGGTAGAAATTGAAAGGTGAGTTGACATTTTATTGTTTTCTTATGCATTCTAAAATATTATCTTTTTAATATTTCTGTATTCATTAGGATTTAAATGAAAACGTAAAACTTTATAATACCCTTATAACGTTAATCTATGAGTAAGTTAATCTGTAAGTAATAATGAGCATTAAATGTTTATTATTTCTTGGAGAATACGTAAATAAATCTTGTCGTAGTACTAAAGTTGACAGCCCTACACTCAATAAAACGTCTCACAATATAAATATCGCAAAGCGTCGAGAAGTCTGTCCCACGCTGCACTCGGCCTGACCTTGTTGCTTCGTAAATGGAATGCGCCAGTGTCTAATGTCATGTTTTAGTCACAACCTGCAGTGCAGTACAATGGATCTATGATTTATTGTACTATGATTTATGAATCTAAGGCAGCAATGATTTGTTCCTCGATGTTAATGTTCAATTAATTCTAGTCCTTTACGTACTGTGCAGATGGTAATGGTAATTGCCTTTATTATATTTGTCTTTATGTAGTTTATTCTTGCGATTTCTTCGGGCGACTCGCGAGTTTATGTTTATAGATCATAGATCTATAATAGTTATAGATCGACCCTCTAGTCCTTATTTTATAATTTTGGGGATCGATTTCAAAGATGCATGCATCTGTATAAATGGGTTTAAAGCTCCATGTCGGAATTTCGAGCCACCTCACCCGCTCGCGGTGGTTTCTTTTATTTAAAAGACGAGGCTGGAGCTATACCGATCACGATATGGCGCAGTGTACGTAGGCGCGTCCACATGTTTTAATCGACGACGGGTGAGGGCCGCAGTGGCAAAGGGCGCACATAGTGTTCATTATAATGAAGAAGAAGCTACGAGAGGGATGAGTGCGAGTGTAGGCGTGGTGTGGTGCGCAGGCAGTACCCGGCCATCACGAGCTCGAGCGCGCGGCGCGCGTACAAGAACGAGTTCGCGACGCTGTACACGGAGTACCGCGCGCTGCACGCGCGCGTGGCCGCCGTGGCCGCGCTCTTCACGCACCTCGAGCACCAGCTGCAGCGCGCCGACCCGCTCTCGCCGCACCACCGGGTACCGCACGCACACACACAAACACACACACGCACACACACGCACACACCGTCTGCCCGCCTTCCGTGAAATAGTGAAACCTTCATTCTGCACCCATTGTTTCTAATTCAAAATATTCGATGAATCATTCTAAACTCTCACGAACCTCTTCCAAATTTAAATTATGTAATATGAGAGTATTTTAAATGAATAAAATATTTTAAGTTTAGATAACAAAATGCCTTTTGCTTCCGAAGCATACCACGAATTGTCTAATCGAAGTCACTCAGGTTAAGATACTCTATTCTATGCACGTACGTACGCGGATGAAACCCACACGCAGTAAAGCATGCTCTCATTAAATGTTACAACATTTTTCCTTTATTTTGCTTTTCTTTCAAATAGAAACGTTATAAACAATATGCTGACACTTTCAATTCAAATGACCTTTAAAGTACACAAATATGAGTACGTCATATTACTAATACGTAAATATGAAAAATAACTTCATGAATTATTTAGAAATTACTACTACACGCTCAAAAAAAGGTATTACGAAAATTACAACAATCTTACTTTATGTTAACTTCGTCGTCTATTTTATATATCTATGTATATATCTGAAAATAACATAAATTAGTTATAATAAATTATAGTATATATTTTCATTATTAATTTATTAATCTATAATTAGGATAACAGGTACACACAACGTCACAAACACTATCATTTCACGACGGTATGATATTGAAATTATCCAACGAAAACAAAACACATAATATCTCCGTTATCGGCTCGCAGTCAACGCTCTGGTGTATTGTAATCTTATTCGTTGATAGTAATAGTACGATATCAGTGGCTGAAATATAAATATTCCACAAGTTGGAGATATTTCGTCAGATGACACACTCGAATGGAAAAATAATTTTAGTCTTTGTAACTTTTATTATTAGTGTCACAAAAAAAGATCAATACTTTTTAAACTCTGTGCGTTCAATGTACCAATGTAAGATCGTAAGCGATTGTCAAAAATCATCTTATTATTCGTTATATTAATAACCAATTATATGTCATTTATACGAAATCCATTTAATATATGACTAATACTTACTAAATAATATTGACAAACTTATTAGTTATTTATATTTTTACTATTCTCCAAGGATTAGTCGTGGAGAGTGCTACTATATTACACGTTAAGTTTGTCCCTAGTTATGCAGGCTCATTGGTGTACGACAAAGAACACGTACATACATATTTTATTCAATTAACAAGTACCTCGCGTATGCAATTTCACCTGTTAAAAAACGAAAAGTAGACTAGGAGGTATAGCACATTTGCCTAGAGCGTATTAATAATAATAATAAAATGTATGAGCGCAATACACGATACAATCACAATGTATACATACGCTACTAGGTAGCGCAAGATAGCGTATCGAATGGTATCCAAGTAAGTAAGTAATGTGACGGGCGTGTGTGTGTGCGCAGAGCATAGAGCAGCGCATCGTGGAGGAGTACCAGCGCGTGCGCGGCGACGCCGCCTACCAGCGCCAGCGCCGCCGCTACAACTACCTGCACCGCAAGCTCAACCACATCAAGCGGATGGTGCACCAGTACGACCAGCTCGTGAGTACACACTGCACACTACACACTACAGCCCCTCCCACAACACATGCTTGTGTGACGACCGTTGTTGTACGCGAGTGCCTCTAAAATTCCAAATTTGCCGTAACACTCTAAATAATTAAAATAAAAAACTGTATCATCACCTCCGCACATATTTTCTTATATTTTTTATTTATAAAAAATAACAATATGAATAACTTTGTTTTTGGTAATATTTGCTTTTCAAGTCTGTAACTCGATTAAAGGACTACCGGGACCTCCCAGTAAGTATATACCTACATGAAAAGTATATTATATGTATGTATCTATATTGAAATAAATATGGACATAGACAGCCTTGAGGAAAGAAATCACAATTATTTTTATTCTCATCTATATATGTACATATTAAACATAAAACATTTACGTCAGATGCGTACTTGTAAAATGGTATCTTATGTAAGTAGTATGTACACAAGTGTTTCACTATATTTCTTATTTGTTTTGTTGCCATCATTAGTGAAGTTAGAAATAATTAAATTACAAATTAAACGTTTCCGTATGTTAGCTTCCATATGTCTAATTTAACACAATGATGTGCCTCAAAGGTCAAATAGCACAACACAGTCGTAGTACACGAAGCTATGAAGGTTAACAAAACTAACTATTCGGTAAAATACGTAACATCACGGCTGTAATCCCCGAAGGGGTAGCAGAGGTGTTTAAGTACACTCCCACGTTTCACCAATGACGTTTAAGTCCCACAATGGAGGTGGTGAGCCTATTGCCATACACCGGGCATTGGTAAAATACCTATTATGAAAATTTAATATATATGAAATGCTGTATATTATATAATTGTTCAGCCGTTAATTGTTTTCAGAAAAATATATGTTTTATAGTCGCTTAGCTATTCCAAAATTATATTAACAAGCTACAAAGCAATAATTAAATAAAGTGCTGTTAATAATGAGGGTCATTTAATAGAGGCGTAACTATTGTAATTTTGATTGGTTAATCGTAATGTTGATTAATACTTACTTTCTTGGAAATTCAAAATTTTGGTTCCGTTAGTATGGGTATATATGTAATTTCAAATACAGCTCAGTGAGTCCGATTGTGTTAATAGGATATTCTTAAGGAATAGGACGTTCTTTGTTATTAAGTTCCTTGATGGTGACATATGGACATATTTATTATCTTTGCGTTAAGTCCTACTTTACATCTTTAAAAGTAGCTACAAAGTAAGAAGTAGCAATATTTTGACGGTAGACTCCTTCACAATTGTTCGGGTTAAGCACCAATGTAGACAATTTTGTACATTAATGTCTAATGGACTTTGTAATTTTGTAATTGGTATTATAACTCGCAGAAGTTAACTTAGCACCTCTCTACAATGATATAAAATATGCGCACAGAAAGCGTTTATTCTATTTTATTTAAACATTAAAAGATCTCACACGCGCATATACAGATGTCGGCACATGTTCCTACCTGCACTGTCCACTTGTATTTTGTAGGGGGAGTCGTATAGGGAGGGCAAACGTGCCTCTAGCGAGTGGCAAGTTGATTTCTGCGTGACATAGGTGTCGGTAGTGGAGGGTGGAGCATGTTAAGAGAGTGTGTTGTGTCCGCAGCGCAACCTGAAGCCGGAGCGCGTGGCGGCCGCCAGCACCACGCAGGCGTACTGACGGCGCGCCCGCCGCCGCCCGCCGCCCGCCGCCCCGCGCCGCCCGCCGCGCCGCCCGCCGCGCCGCCCCCCGCAGTATTGTCGACGTGCGCTCGTCTGCTGTGACGCCGCTAGCTCTAAGCTCCGCGACCTGTTCCTTTACGTGCGTTTCTGTACGAGTTATACCTGTTCTGGTCGGCTGAACTGTAAAAATATTAGGTCGTTATGTTATCGCGGGCCGATTACGACAGTATGTATAGGAGAGGACGGAAATCACGGACTGCGACGGATCGCGATGGAATTGCTACAAAAAAAAAAGAATGGATCTACACGAATTGCGTCGTTGCCACATGGAACTCTGCAAAAACTCATTAATCGTTTCAAGCTTTGATCTGATCCCGCGAAGATCTAGAACGTTTCCGCGGTACGTGATATTGTTATCGAGCGTATGACAAGGAACGAGAGAGACGGCTACGTGTAGCGTCGCGCCGCCGGGCGCCGGCGGGGCTCCGTCCGAGACCTCGGCGATTGTTGTTTTATACAGTTAAATATTTTATGTTTCATTGTTCTTCCATTAATTTAAAACTATCGAAGGAGATTTTATTTGAAGATGACGATGAGACGCCGTGCGAGGAAGACGCTTCTTCGCCGATCACCGGATATGAGGGCCCACGTAAAAATTAAGAAAACGTTTATACCTAGCTATATATTATTACAGCATATTTTCAGAATATAAAACTCGTTATCGTTGTAATGTGCGTCTTTTGTCTCTCCGCTGACTATTTTCATATAGAAAGATATCTATATTTTCTACCCGGTGTGATGGCAGCGGATAGACGAAGGATCGGTCGTTGATACGCTTTCGAACACGAATATGGGACTTACTTATATATTACATATAATAAAGTGTTTGCCTTAATAGCTGATAATTAAATAATCATGAAATTTTACTTTTTAATAGCTGTAAAGTAAAAAGTTTAAGCTGTTTGTTTAGAAGTGATTTAGGATTTATGAGGACCGATATTTTTGTTCGAAAGTTTTGCAATGTTATTTGCCGTTGTTGCCTGTTGCTGGTACGTGACAATCGCAAGCAACATTCACATCGTTCTTATACATAACTTTTATATAATATAATTCATTGGTTTTCGAAATGTAAATACTAAATACTTTTATATATTTCATATCAAATAAGTACATGATAGTCCAATAGTAGAATATTTGTTCGTCCACATTTTATTCCATTCGAAAAATATTGCCGTCTCGAAAAAATATTAAATTGTCCAAATGAATTCCGCTTCAACTGTTTGCCGCCATTTTTGTTATTTATGAAATGTTCGATGTCGTGATGTACATATCTGTTTCGACATCACTCGTAACGAATCAAATGTGTTCTAAATTGTTGCAATTCTAAACGTCAATTTGAATGTTATTTCCAATGAGAACGAACTTATTTGAATCTCCACGTTATTTATACTATTTACGCGCAATGTCCTTTCGCTTCAAACAATCCATCCAGTCGAGTATCGGACGGTCTTCTCGTATGTGTCTTGCCCAGCTTGCATGTTGTATATAGTATCATTATTAAAAAGGTTTATCCACGTTCTTGTTAAATTTTACTATGGGTAGTGTAATATTTTCAATTATTTTCATTTCTTTATAATATAAATACATACATAATTACTATTATATTCGATTCGAGACGTTGCGCCGTCGTGTCGTCGTCGTGGAATGGAAAAACTTGTATAATAATTATGTACATCTAATTTACTTAATAACGAAATAACTCATGTATGTCACAAAAGTAAACACACCAGCTGAGATTGTCTATGGGCGCGGCGACACGACGGCGGCGTCCAGTAAATGTGGTCATACGATTTGCCAAAATTACTATATTATTAATACATTCATTTTATATTTAATTAGTTTTTAATTGTTACGCCTCATGAATGTCTCGAAAGTCAAGGACGACCGGCCAGTGTCGACACATCCACTAGGTGTAAGAGAATTTTCTGGCCCTCTTCGGAATAACCCTCCAGATCACAATAAATTCGTAGTTTAATTTAGTTTGCATTGAGGCCACCCGACTCTACGGAAGCAGTGCATTCCTTGACTTTTAAAAAGATAACATTAAAATGTCGCTTCCTGTCCCGGCCCAGTGCACGGAAGCCGTCTTTGCGTATTTTGTCCTAAAACTAACGTCCATATTTGAAAATGATTTAGTGTTAAGTAATTCTGATTTTGAATTCTGGAAATAAAATGTAATTTTGTGCAAGTCCAAATGTTTTCTAAATGCATATGCGTTCCCCGTTTCCTATTACTTTGATGCTCAGAAATTGTGACGGTATATTGAAAGCTTCATATGTGACATATAAAACCTTTTAAGTACTTCGATCGGTCTTGTTACACAACTTGTTACACAACTTGTTATAACATTAATTAATTAAAATAATTGTAACATGAAACATCGAAATGGCAGCCAATTAAAAATATTTCTATTATTTATCATTGTACAGTAATCGAAATTTGTAGGTAAATGTGTATGTTGTTACGGCCAATCGTTGTCGCAAAACTTTTTTGATGCATCAAAGGTAACTGTGTCCTCGTGAAAATTTTTATGTAATTTATATATCCATTTATTTGTTATCGAATGTATATAAAATATATATGTATAAATAAATTAATAATTATAATGGGAACATTGAATAGGTTTACGAAACCTCGTTGAATGGATACTTGTTATTTGGATTAGTTTTTGTCAATTATTATGTCAAAACGGCGTTGCTAATTATTATTTCTCATTAAAACGGTCAATTGTTTTCTCAATGTACCGGAGTACCGGCGCGTACTTCGCTACGTGGCACTTGGCACAGTCAATTCTTACACAAGTGTCTTTTCCTTGCTCACACGTTATTTTCTTTACTGTTTTATTACTTTTACTCATTATAATTAAAAATGCTCAATGTTACGGTCATGATATTAGACGATTGAAATTTTACTTGGAAATTTAATTTATTTTCTTATTTATTTTATCATCATCTTAAATGTTACTCAAAAAATGTTCATTGTGGCCTACAAACATGTATTCGCTAATGGTTTCCACTGTGTCAATTCGTTTGCTTAACTCCCGCGCGTACACTGTGACATACAGTATCATAAAAAACTATATTGTTTAAAGTTACGAACACATTATTCAATTTGATTAGAACAAACTGTTAAAACGTTTATTGTTACCAGTAGTTTAAGTACTATCGATTGTTTTATTGTAATGTGTAATAGCTGTTGAATATTACCATCTATTATGAATGAACTTTTTTTACATGAGGTAGTATTGATTTCTTGTGTTAATATTTCTCTGAGGAACTTGTTGATTATTGACGCGGATGTAGTCATGAATGCATTCCATTTGTCAGAACCATTGTTGCTTCGTTTTTTGATGCACGCGGCCATTTCAGTTGTACGTCGGCGGTCTATTTAGGGTAATTTATTGATTATATATTTTTGTTTTCTTTTATTAATTGTTAAAATTTTTAAATTATCTCATAAAACGCCCGTGCATCAATACCTTGATGAACCAAAATATAACCAGTACCTAAATATTTTCTTGAATTTGAATAATAATATACCCCTTATTGACACGGTAATTCAGTAATATATAAGAGGGAGTAAGAGAATATCAAACGTTTCCCGTTTGTTACCCGGATACATTGTTAGGGTGTTTGAGCTGATATATTTGTATTTTGTCATGTTTATACGAATGATAATATCTCAATGTAATATCATAGTCCATTGTACAGAGTACTCGATGTATAGAATCTAGTAACGTCATCTTTTTCTTAAATCCTAGTTAGTTATAAATTAGGTGTACTAATTTCACATTTGTATCGTTTTTATTTTCCGGCATGACAAACACGCCATATTATGTTGCGTTGCGTTTAGTTTTCCCTAAATCGGTTTGCATCGTCGTGATCGGTCGTCGGACGGGGCGCCCCGCCGCGCGCTCCCGCCACGCGACACGGCGTGGCGTTTTTGTCATGTTTAACTTAACGAGTTATACTTAACATAGCTGATATTAGAGCGTCTCGCGGCGGCGCGCGCCCGGCGCACGCTGACCCTCTACCGAACAATTTAAATACTATGTATTACGTCAATGTAAATAGAGTACGAATTAGACATTTAGACACTGTAAGAGATGTAATCGTAGTGTTTTATTTTTTTTATCGCTAATGAGATGTACAGTAAGGGGGACGTAAATGAATTTATGTGTGGATCCGTTCAGTGTCGGTGCGGATCGACCGGCCGGCGGCGGCCGCGACGAAACGATGCTGCGATATTCCTTGTGCCCCTCGAAATATCAGTGCATTAATATATGAGTCAAGATGTATAGACGATGCGGTAGTGTTATTGTGTATAGATGTGTTTATACTAGCTCGAGTCAGGCGGAAGAGACCGATACTTGCCACCGGTTCGAGCGAACGACGACAAGCTATGAATCCTGACATCGGCTCACGTTAATTAGCTTTTAAATATTTCATCAAAATATAAAATACACAAAAAAATGGATATAAATTTCTCGACCAAGTGCTGGTTGTTTTTAAATTATTAAAATGTAAAAAAAATTAGATTATAAACAAAGTATAGGTACAATTTATGAATTATACTTTTCTTTTCGGCATTTCATGTATATCAGTGGAAGGGACTTGGCTTTTTCCGCTATTGAGAAATCGACCCTTGTGTACTCAGTTCTTTAAGTTGAGAATATTCATTGAGCACTCGTTGAAGCAACCTCAGTGTCGAATGTTCCTTTTTTTAAATTTTGCGATTTCTTATGCTCATGTCCTTTTCCATTGCTTATTTTTGTTTCGCTGTCTAAATGTATAATATGGTTTTGTTAAGGCAGGGTAATGCAGACATGAGAAGAGGTACTTTTTTATTTTGATTAGATTGATGATTTGTTTGAATGTTTAAATTGAGTTGAATTAATCCATTCAATGGAATTTGTATTGTTATGAAAGGCACAAGAGCTTGTTGTTTTTTTTATTAAGTCATTTAATTTGAATTTGGAAGAAAATGAGGCAGCTTTTAGTTAATTACGAATGTCAAGTTACCACGCAAGCATTGGCGTTACCCTCCTGAGTTCAGCGGGCACGGAAAGCGCGAAGTCAGTATTACATCACGCAATACGCATGAGCTGAAGGGAGGTTGTGAAGAGTATTGTTATAAAAGGTACCTATTCAAAATCTGGAGAACAGACTAACTTGTCCTCTTGTCTGATAGTGTTGCTGCAATGTGCATTTATGCCATCTTCATGTTTATTTGAATTTTGGGATCAGTGCCAAACTTTCTCCTTCTTGTTTAACTCGAAAAGATGCAATTGTTAGCATGCTTGAAGAAACAGTTGAGTTATTTGTTTAGTTAGTCTGCCATTTTGTGAATATTTTGTTTTGATAGTAATATGTAAATCTTTTATAATATATTTGTTTACAATAAATAAACGACAACATTATAAATAAATGAAATTGTATTTTCCATTTAAACTGATGAAAAAAAATATAAAAAGAATAATATGCAAAGAAATTTGTTGTTTTTATTTCGAGGTTACCTACAGCGAGTTTGGGTCGTGGTCAAATAATGATAAACGGTGGCATCTCTTGAAAAATCATATATATATATACCTAGATACATACGTACCTATATAAGCAGTAAACAATCTGTAACTGAACTAACCAGTTGTAAGCGCAAGTTGGAAGTACCACCATTAAGCTTTTATTACGATTTTACGAGACTTGAATAATATATTTCATGTTGCTTGATCCAGCAATCAAATATATTTTAATATTAATGGATATTAAAATAAGTGATTACATAGTCTTCTTAGCCATAATTGACAGTTTAAATTTCAGTACAGTGATGTGGTGGATTGTATAAAACTTTAAACCATTTTACAATAAGACTGCAAGTGTGTACATAATTTTTCTCTAATTATGCCGCTTTTAAACTTCGCGACATTCATTCTGCATTGCTAATCTCCAGTGTTACATTCCATTTACCCTTTTATATTCGGCTCTTTTCAATGTCAAGCCTCTGTCTACAGCTTCATGAACAAACTCCATCCTTGATTGGAGTTATAGTTTTGTTTAGCAAAAAATGAATGATATTTAACCAGGATTCGCTCACCATAGAATATCATATTCTATGTAAATAAGTAGGTACCTATCTTCAAAATAATTATGTGGCTGACTTTTTTTCAGCCTTCCGCACAGTAGTGTACATAATAGCGATAATAAGTTACTTACGTATAATCGACATGGTATTTTCATAATGACAGATTAAATTATATGACATTTGCATCTGACCAAGAATCATAACATGTTTCTAATAGGTAAAATATTTACAGATTCTGTGAGCACTATCACTTCCTTATTTTTTGATATATGGCAACATAGACAGAAATGAACGTCGATCGAGTGCGAATTACAGTACCTAGATTGAATTTTTCTCTTTTGTAAGAATATTGTTCTTATGAAATGCTATAATATAAATAGTGTAGAAATGATTCATTTTAAAGATAACAAGACAAAATCAGCTCTTAGTACAAGATGGGCTCAAATGTCGAAGCAAGAGCAAGTGATCGAAAAAAAGAAGATGGAGATCCAAGCCAAACTTGAAGCTCAAAAACAGGCTGCTGCTCTTGCCGCTCAAGCTAAATTGACGAAGTAAAATATGTTATTTAATTTATCATTATATATTATACGTATTGTAATATTTTAAAATATTTTTCAACGCTAGAAATTTCAGTTACGTGAGGTTGGCCAGGACGCTTAAGATCATTGGCAATATTGGCGGGACGATCATCATTATTAATTCATGATACCACCTATGGACTTTAACGTAGTCTGCTCTGGTTTTCACATTTAGACAATTGAGTACCTACCTACTGATATTATTTGCGAGTCTACTCTGACATCTTGGGAGACCATGTGTACAACAAAGTTCATATTTGCAGGCAGGAAGTGCATGTATTAAATGATATACATGTGCACATTTTTATATAGTGTTATATATACAACAATACCTGTATTGGTTGTTTGCAATTTTCTATGGCCCACCTTTCAACATCTTAGAGTAGATTCAGATTAGATTCTTTAGACTTGATTGTTCTTAGAGAAGACTCAGATTGGTTTAGTATGGAATTGTGAAAACATTACTGCAGTTAACTCATCTGATCGTAGTTCGTAAACTTTTCATAAGGTTTCTGATATTTTTTTTACATATGGGATTTGATGGTGACAGTTAATATTCAACTAGACTTTATAGTCTGACTGCCTCATTGGACATGTGGTTAAAAGCACGACTGCCGATCGGGAGGTCCTGTGCTCAAATCCCAGGTTGGGTACTATTGGATTATTCTAATTTAGAATTTCTAGTAGTGAGTCTAGATCTGTGCCCAATGTATGCCAATGGCCTTTCCACCATGGGACTTACAAACAACTGGTGAACCATGGGGGTGTACTACACTCCTCTGCCTACCTCTTCGGGGATTACAGGTGAAATGTTACGTACAGCTTATAGTTCCAGGTCATGCACATGTTTTGATTTTTTGCCCTTTGTACTTATCTCTTCATCCTTAAACTAGTGGTGGAAATATTTCTGTTCATAAGAACATAACATCACCTACATATTCTCTAAAGGGTAAGCGAGGAGTGTGGTACACTAATAAAGTTCTCAGTGAATATCCCACCATGGAATAGAAGTGAGCTTACAGCCATATATATATCAAGTATAAATATGGACTCCTTGGTATAACTGGAAATTATAAAATAGAGGAACAAAAATAATACTTTGTCTAACTCTGAGATCAACCTTAGGACCTCTTGATCAACAGTAATGATTGCATCTATGTTTTTAACTTTATTGCTTAATAAAATATTTTATATCCAAATTATTTTCTGTGGGCTATGAACTTTTTAAGTTATGTGAAATTCAAGGTTATATATCAATAGATTATGATGAACTTTGTTATCCAATTTGTTTTTTGCTGTACTTTTCTTCAGCCATTTTGTAAGTAATCATGTAAAGTAGATAATGAACATCATCACTATTAACTTTATCTATAAGATTAAATGCCCTGATTGCAAATACCGGCTCTCTTACTATGTTTATTAATGTCTTATTCAGAAACTCTTTCTAATCTTTGCCACATAAAGTAGAAGTGTTTTGTGGTGGGACAGTTTATTATAAATATACACTGCTGTTCACTGAAGATTTCTTATCATAATAATATGTTGTCACAGTTAAGTAGAGAATTTACTAGTACTTTAGTACTATCATTATCAGGGTAGAGAAATATTACATATGTATATTGATGCCTTGGCTAAATACTAGGGTGTCATAAGAGGGGTAGACCTATTGTAAGGCAAGTGCAGTTAAATAACCTGTTCACTTAAAAACAACAGTGTAGGTGGTGTGCTCAGGTCCACAACCTGCATGCCCAGTCTGGGGACTATGAACTAAAACGCTTGGAGGATGCTTATGGCCACCAGTGGGCTTGGACAGGGTGATAATCATGATGACAGCATATATTGGAGAAAATCATTTACACAGCTGATCAGATATTGATACCCCTGTAATTGAAAGCTGACTGTTTTATCCCTATTATGATGGGCTTTATAGTACTAAGATCCCATTCTTAGAGCATTTTCTTTTGTCCAGAAACCTTTTTATGAGTAGCTAGTGTCTTGCCTTGACAAGGGGGTTATCAGCATTGAGTAGCACAGAGGTTATATTTTATAAGCCTTAGTGTCTTCCTATTATTCATTGTATGAGTTCCTATTATTCATTGTACAACACAACATTGTAAAAGTTTTGTAGGCCCCCTAGTATGCCATTTTAAGCATTAAATATAATTTTAATTTCATACAACTTCAGCTGAATTAATAGTCTATAACAGGGGTGAGCAACCTTTTTAATTAACGGGCCAATTTAAATTTTAAAAATGTTTAGCGGGCCGCACTAAAACTAATATTTATTAATAAGTTTCTATACTTTATCTATACCAATAATAAAATTGGAGTGTCTGTTCCTAATATTAAAATAGCAGCTTTTCACTAAATGCATATGCATGTATACACACTATATAGGTATACCAAAATAATATTTTTTATCATTTTTGTCTCTTTGTCTGTCCGTCCGTTTCTTCCGGTAATGTATGGAACGGCTAGACCGATTTCGACGGTACTTTCACCGACAGATACTAACAGATAGGGAAAAACTTAGCCTACTTACATTTTAGAACTTTGGAATTATAAAAAAAGTCCACGAGGGCGAAGTCACGGGTGCAGCTAGTTTATAATAAACATTACAATAAAAAATATATATAAATTACAAGTTATACGATCGGGTTAAAAGAACCGGGTCTTCAAATCTTCGCAAACCATTTGCTCGCTTCATAGAAACTGACCCATTCGTTCAATTACAATTTCGTTCGCTTAAAAACTTAAATTAATTTTATAACAATATATTAATGGGAGGAAGTTAATAAAATAAATTTAATTTTAGATATGCCTGGCGGGCCGCATAATCATGTTAAAAGGGCCGCAAGCGGCCCGCGGGCCGCGTGTTGCTCATCCCTGACTTAATATAATACAAAATTCAGACTCCCAGCTGCTACTTGAAACAAAAATAGTTAACATTAAAATAGTAATTATTTATATTTTATAGCATAATTTACAGCTACTTAATTCAATCTTGTTAGTTATCTATCCATGGTTACTGAGTAGATAAAAAATGTTCGTTTGAATTGTATGGGTGTATGTACGAAGTGGAATTTCTAAAATAATTATTAACACAGTGAATGTACACATTTGACATACGTATAAATGTGTATATATGTAACGCATAATGAGAAATTAAGAGAAAAAGGTGAAATAATAGAGAAAATAGAAGCATTTATTAATTAATTATATATTACAGTTCATTTTAAGCCTCAATACAATACAAAAAAATAAAATACCTTAAAATTATTGTACAAAAACGAATGTGGTTACATTAACATTCCGTTATGGAGTATTTATGGTTTCATCTCTACTTTTATTCTATTCATAAGGCTTTCTTTGCAAAAGCCGCATTTGGCTATGTAACTTTGAAAACCGTTATTATGACAACCTTGTTTGATTATTAAATGCTTAAGATTAATTAGTTTCTTACTGTCTAACCAATTAAAGACTTTCAGTTGTATATAAATTTAAACTTAAATGAAATTTGCATACCAATAATTTGATTTTATAATAAAATGAGTTACAATTTGTATGTGTGAGTGTGAAATATTTGTTATATATAAATTATTTGTGTATTTTTAATTCTGTTGTTTATTTTATAAGTAAAGCATTTCAAGTAGGTGATAGTATTTACATACGGATGATGTTAGAAAAAAAAGGATTTTTATCTTGAATTATGTTTTATTAATACCTTTAATAATTAATGTGTGTGTGTGTGCGTGAGTGCGTGTGGGTCGCACTTGGTTATAATCGCTAGTTATATACATAACTAGCGGTATATATATATATAACTAGCGGTATATATATAACTAGTGATTATAAATAATATTCTATTCTATTATATAATATTCTGTTATATAATAGTATATATAATATTCTGTTATATAATAGTATAATATTCTGTTATATAATGCTATAATAGAATATTCTATTATAGCATTATAAATTCTAATACCTGTCTAAATGTACTTCTAATACCATCATTTAATACAAGTTTAACACATATAATTTTTAAAAATCATTGCAATGTTACATTATAAAGATATACTGGGATAGTAACAAAACTATTGACGTAAATAAATCAATCTTTATTGTATAACAAATCCGTAATAATAATAAAAAAGTACATCTACTAGAACAATAATAATAATTCTATACAAAATTTTTATTAGCGATTCTAATCTCATTTTCCATGTTACTGCTTAGCATTATACATATATACTGAAAGTAAATAAACGGTATATACGTGATACAATACTAAATGCATTATTGTGAATACTACAGAAGTATTGTAACATACATATTACATGAAAAAAAGGCTATAGAGCTGTTTTATCGCTTAAGTATTGATTTGATTTGTTTTACAACTTTTGGACTGAAATACTAGTCTATACAAAAAGAAACCTACGCAGGGAGTATAAATATGTCTGTATTATAAATAGTAAATACGACGTGTTCGATGGCCCATGCTACCTGTAGCAGCTGAAACGTTGTTCGCAGTCTGCCGCTGTGCGCGCTCTGTGGTCCCACAGCCTTGCGTTTTCTTTGCTGTGCACCAAAATCAATTCCCGTGTTAATTTTGATCAATAATTAAAACGACCAAAGACATACCTACTAGCTGAACATTTTTTTTTATCAATTTTTATCATTTCACTTTTTGATATGGGTCTCCTTTCAGAATTTCAGGTTTAAGTCCATATCATCATCATCAGCCTATCTCATTACATTGCTGGACATAGGTCTCCCCCAATGAGAGCCATTAAGTCCATAGCATGTTGCTAATAGGTATGCATCATACTAAACATTGCAAGTTGTTAAGTTGTATGTGCGTATGTGTAAGGGGTGTAAGGGGTTCCAACCATCATCTCAGGAGCCCAAGCCAACCTTACCTGCACGTGGTACGCCCTGCTATAACAGACGAGGTTCTGGCGATCGGCTGATTGCGGTATAGCGCAGCCTAAATAGGCACAGCTAAATGCCCTGGCCGCCGACGGGCGGCAGCGTCGGCGCTGCGAAAAACTGCTCTGCGATCTCCAACGCGCATGTACGTAAAAAGATCCAATTGACATATAAAAGGCG
>DWDT01000632.1:0-19601 GCA_018245595.1 Microceris scylla
AATGAGCGCCATCGCGCCCTATCCTCGGCTTGTCGCATCCAGCATCTGCCTGCAGCCTTTCGCAGATCGTCATCCCACCGGGCCGGAGAACGTTCTACATTACGTATGTCAATAACTTATAATAATTTAGTATTAATAGTGATTACTTCATTTTATGTACATTAACTTTATACTATAATTGTACTAATTTATTTTCTTTTCTTCTCTCTACAAAACATTTTATTATCCCTGTTATTACTCAGTACAATTTTAAGCAGTTGCCAATGACTGTTTAGTACGAAACAAAATTTGAAATAGAACCTCTGACAATCAAATGCAAAGGCATGGATTGAAGAGTCCAATACATGAATATGGAGATAAACATAAAACAATATCTTTAAACCAAACCATTAAAATAAATGACACGCACTTCACGAAATACTACACACAAGTATATATTATTAAACAAACGAATGTACATTGTATACTGTAAATATGAACATTGTTTTTCACATAAGTGCTGGTATTGTCTTTTAGAGAATAAATTCTTTAAATCTGAAACAAAATACTTCATTCTAGCTGAAGCTCAACGCACCAATGACAACAAGTACCTTTTACAAAATGATTCCTGAACGACGAGCGTGTGGTAAGACGAAGGTACATAAAGATAAGTATCGAAAGTGCTACGAATGAAAGTGTCCCCTTGGCAGTGACCGCGCTCGGTCCGATCTAATAAACTCGTAAACGTCACGTTAATTTGTTTCTTTCTTAGCGGAGCTAATTCGGTCACGAGACGCATCGAATAAATAATGCCCCGACGTGCGCCAATCCGACGGCTCGAGTTCAACTGCGATAATTTAATGGACTTTTTGGTCGCCGCGGTTTTCAGGAAACAACAAAGCTCTTTGTATCCATCTGACAAAGTGAAAACATGTAGGTGTGTTTTATAATCAAGTTTGCCGACAGCAAGTTTCAGGAATTATTACATCCGCATAATCAATGAAGGTTTTGTTAACTTTGAAGTAATTCTTAATTCAGTACAATTTCACTGACCGCCAGCGCATATTATTTCCGAATGTGGATTCTGTTAAAACTATGAAATAAGTGTAACAATAATAATACTTTGAGTGAAGTCACACAAGGCTTTCTGATCCTAAGCAATAAAACTATACAGCTGATAAATACGTAATATCACGCCTGTAATCCCTGAAAGAATAGGCAGAAGAGTGTAATACACATCTACGTTTCGCCAGTAGAATAGGGAACTAATCTATTGCCATAGACCGTGTACAAATCCAGACTCCCATGCTACTACTGGTAATTTTAAGTTAGAAAACCTCAATAACACTTTTCCCGACCAGGGAATAGAACCCACGACGGGTACTATCTCCAGTGGCGGTAAACAAGCTTATTAAGAAACATAAGGAAAAGATAAGAAATATTAATCATCATATGTAGTTAATAATGCATCGACCATGACTCGAGGATAAGTACCGTCAAGTAATAATCTCATTCCACGTCGGAATCTCAAAATGGACGCATAATAAAAACGATTTATCCGAGCCATTCGACAAATTTCCGCTCAATGAAATGAAATCTTCGAAGTCCTCTCCAGTCATTGTGCGAATACATTTTTTGTATATTGCGTTTTTAAATTGGATTCATTCAGAAGTCGGAAAGGCAACTGCCGGTAATTACCGACTCTGACGGTATTGGAGGGCTCTCGTAGCGGTCAGTTGAGCTCCATTGCGCGAAACTTATTGGGAAATATTTTGCCCAGTTTTTATTGAAGTTCAAACATTTTCATAGTAAAGTTACAAGAGATAGCTTTCGGAAATATTTACAAAAATTTCTTTTAATTGCTTACTCTGACAAAGTATGCAGCAGCGACAAGTGTTTCTGGCTTAACGACCTTTCTCAAAGGTTTGTTGGACATCGGTGGCTTTATTAAAATGCAGTTTCGTACACTCATTACCACCATGTTTGACTATATATGTAGCTAAAGATAAAGATAAAGAGAAACATGAGTTGAATTTCTCACTCATCTCTTACAAAATAAATACTCTATATTCTCGCTGAAATGTTTTCATGTATACTGATTGCAAAGTTATTTATGAACTGATAGGAATATATTCAAATCACTGTAGCATAGTATGTGTTAATGAAACTGAACTCACGTAAACTTGCTTTTATAACATTTGATTCACAAATTTTGAACAAATTAAAGGTTTTCTGCTTAAATACTTAGCATATTACAAGCATTGCATTCATTTTCCCTTGACAGTACATACACAATTCATGCTTCGAATCATCCGACTAAAACTTTTGAGAGCCGAAATGTTGTTCATAACTCCAGTTTCAAACGAAATGTTTCACAATGGGCCCGAATACTTGTGAAAGGAAGGAAAGGAAAGTTCTTTGACGATTTTTAAACCGGCGATGAGTTTATTTTTAAAACCGTAATTATATTTATTATCTTACGTTCTTTTTTATTAAAAAAGAATTACATCAAATAAATAGTAATTTTTTTTAAACAAAAGAAATTGTAATTGCACATGATTTTAGCCTTGGAAGTTACGTTTATAAATCGGAAGAAAACGCCATGCATACAGAAATTAGCACAAAGGGTACGATCAAAACGGTTAACTTAGATCATTTTGATATGAAATCCAAGGAAGCTTTGAGTAACATACGTATAAAGCCGAGTATTGGATATTAAAGCTTATAACGCTAGAAGAAAGTTGCTATTCATATAGCGTGGTATAAATTTAAGATCTTACTGTATTGAATGCGTTTAAATCGCCAGTGGAATCAGAAACATACTAAAAATACCGCCAGTCCACACGACAACCCCGCGAAGTCTCGGCGCCTGACCTTCGCCAACTCTTTACATTTTAACCGCTGCATTTTTAAATCACATGCAGGCGACTAAGAAGCATTGTAAATATGCCAACGAGCACCGGAACATCTTCGCGGGGGTATTTGAGATCAATTATTTTAATTTTAGAAAACGTGAAATCAGTAATTTTATGTACATAGTATATAGTGATGTATTTATTTAACCATAAACTTAAAGAACCAATTGCAGAACTTTAAAGAGAAAAAGTCCAAGTCTCTCTATATACAAGAAGTGAGAAGCAAAAAACGAGTCCCCTAAGATCTTTGAGAAAATATGTCGGACTATGCGGCTATTGATTTACAAATGTAATTTTTCAAGTGTACAAAAACTGTGTCACGACAACTCAAGGGTCTATTCGATACACACAGGGACGTTCTCGCGTAGCCACTTATAATTCTCACATCACCACCGGTAAATAAATTTAAAAAAAATACGTGTTTGTGTCATTCACCTCTCGGAAGGAATATTTTCCAACTTCCTTCATTTTTATAGTGCGCAGTTTGACAGCATGACAGGCACATTAAATTGGCAACATTTATTTTGCATTTCCATTAATATTTCTTTCGTACGAAACATCAAAATATTTCAAGAAATGACAGCGTATATAATTTTGTACGAATTCTATTATGATCGGAAAATATTTCCACTATCCACTTTTCGTAGCATTACAACGCTTATGAAAACTGTCGTCTTTCCGAACAATTTATGTGTAAATAAACGATATTTGCAATATCATTATAGATACTTGAGGTCGATTTACAAAACCCATAAATCTTCGTAACACCTTCTGAATCTGCAACACCAATGGAAACTTTTACTAAAGTTATGACTTTCATTAATTCTTTGGCTATTGTATTATCAGACTTCATCTCACAAGAGCCCGCGAACAAAGGTGATTGCTTCATTGAAAGTCCTTTTCGAAGGCTAATTGCCCTCCAAGTGGTCCATTGAAATGATGGAATCCATGAAAAAAGTTTTTAACTTTCTTAGTGGAAATAATTGCTTTATTCATCGACATATAATATATTTTTATTACATCAAAAGTTAAATGTACACATGTATAATTTTCAAGTTAATGTTTAAGTTAATATTAATTAATAGTTAAACCAAGTTCATATTTAAGGCTCTTTGTAAACATATTCTCGGATAGTTGAATAACAAATGTTGTAATTACAAAGAGGAAAAACCTCACTAATGATCTCCTTCACATAATATTAGTTTCCTTCAGCTTTCAGCACGTCGTCCAAACGGACAAGTTTTATTTCCTGCGTGCAAGGAGTTCAGAGACCGAACCGGAGCACAGAACGATAAACAGATTTAGTGGCTGGCGCCCCTCCAATATCATCAGTTAACCACAGCATTAAAAGCTAAAAGAAAATCCATGTACAATTTTCATTGTAAGCCAATGATTTATCCTATTTCAGACATTTCTTTTTTGTTGGCAGTCTTTACGGAAATAGCACTCCCCAGTTTCTATTTTCCAGATTTCGATGTCCCTTTTCTTGACCGAGACATTGTGAACGAATGCTAATGAAAAACATATGTTTTTGTGACATATAAGGCGATAAATATAAAAAGACACCCATTTTTTTTTATTTTGCTATACGGTGATTTTATAATATATTTTCTGTTTAAGGAAGTGGTATGTTTTCATATTCTGAAACAAAACTGTTAAGATTCTAAAAACGGTTATTTGACTTTATAGAAACTTTAAGCAATATTTGTACATATATAGCTATATAAATATGAACAGCAAATTAATTGTTTCATAGGGTCATATAGTAATTTTAATTATGTTTTCCATTTTTTTTACGGTCGAGCATTAAGACATTGAAGATTTGTGCATTTGTATATGGTTAATAAATAATTAAATTAACACATGACATTTCTGCTCATTGTTACTCTGTGGAACTGCTAAACTTTGTTTCATTGTTCGAAGTGGTCTCCCACAAAGGACTTCAGCATATTCGTTGTCTCCTTAATGAGTTAAATATAGGGTTACAAACAAAGACCACGAACTTCGCACATTCAACATTTATTTGACTTCCGCCGCACTTCATACTGAATGTTTACATCTCATGGTGGATATTATTACCCACATATTGCCACTTTGTCATTATATCGTATTTCATGTTTTTTTTTATGGCAATCACAAATGGTTCAGATTCTGTTTAGTTGCACTCACCTACAAGAGCCATTAGCTCATATGTAGTGGATGTCTCGTAGTAATGTCACGAGCCCTCTCATTTTCATTCGACCTTGTAGCGGACTTTCCTCGCAATAAACTGTGCCACTTCCCATTCCCGGTCCGTCAGTTGCCAATACTGGCGGGGGAGAGCGGCGCGCGCGCATTAGAGAAGGGAGAAGACTATTTCGCGGGGCAGGGGCAGGGAAGGAGGGGGGACTATTTAAAACCGATGTAGGCCAAGTCACTGGGACGGCGGACGAAGCCAGGTGGTTACGGAGCTATTTTCAATGTGATACAGTTACACTTGGCAATTGAACGCGATATCAATTTTGCGGATTGCAACTTCCGTTATAATTGACCCCATTTTGTCTAATGCACACTTATTTCTGGTGTATCTTCTTGTAAATTACTGCAACTCTATACTATATTACACCACGCGGGACACTTATAGTATATAAACGTTTTGCAGGTCAATTTGCCTATTATACAATACAACAGTTTATTAAATAATTTGCAGTAGAAAACCTTAGTCATTGTCATGTCTTTTCTTAAAATCTAATTTTGGAAAATAAAGTTAAAAAATGTACATATATATCACAAAAATAAACTGTGTAAAAAAGCTGACACTTGTAGAAACAAAAAAACATTTGTACTCAATATTTTCGCATGTTGAGTGTTAGTGATAAACTGTGAATTTATTATCTCAAAGATACACATAAATATGTATCCAACGGATATCGACGTGTATAATTAGACTCGTAACGAGAGTTGGCAACATCGTTTTATTTTTGCAACTCTATGTTGAAAAATTTATGTATCCTGTCCCAGGCTCTGGCCGTACAATATTTTGAGGATTTTGTGTCAATTTTGGAATATCGACCTTGTCGATCTCTTCTATAAACTACAGATACTGCCCATCGTTTGCCGGAGAATACTAAAATTTGATTTATTTATTTCTGTAAGACTAAGCTCTGTTTTTCTTACACAATATTTGAAACAGACTGCTACCCGTAATAACAATGAAAAAACAGTAGTTCATCTATAGGAAGGAATATTCGATTCTGGTAAAATATCGACGTATCTGCTATTCTCACATTCCTATCAGCTGTAACGTTATCAATATTAGCATAGGACCAAGTACCTTTATCCATAATGGAATTTTGACTTTTGGCATATACATTTTAGTCTAATATCCTTCTTTCTGAAGCACGAAATACACGATTACCCCTGGGGCAGCCTCTTGCTACATAACCAGCAATTCTGCCGATCGCCGGGTCTGAACAGCCACTGGATTTTCTACCCTAACCCTTTATTTCAGGCCTTCATTAAAATTTGCGATCAGTTTCCAAGTTAAACAGCCACATGCTCCATACATAATTACTATCGAATTAATGAAATTGATCTTTCATTTGATTAAACGCAAACAATTTTAATTAAATTATTCTACATCAGTATCGAGTGTAAGCAAACGAGCAAGTACATTTAAATTTCATTAAAATAAATAATTGAATACATGGTTTATTTCTTCTCGATAATTAATTTCTGCGCGTTAATGACTGTTTGTTTGTAATTTTAGTTATATAAACCTTTGTGGTTATTTGTGTTTCGTTTTTAATGAAATAAAAACTACATTCGTCACTCACAACTCGTGTTGGTACTAATACAATATAATGATAAAATGTTACATCTCCGCCCACGGCAGCCTGATCCCAAGACTCAGAAGTCTCGAAGAAGTCTCAAGACTGCATATAACCGTATAAATAAATACTTTTTTTACATCCAGTCACAGAACAAGTACATACTTGCGGCCGTCACATAATTTACCCAAGGGGGAAATACAACACAGCTCTATGCTCAACAGTTATACTCGTAACTACCATCAGACCAACAGGCCAGTAAAGAATACCATTTAGTTCTTGCACATAACATTGTAATAGACGTCAGAAAATTTACTGACAAGTTCGTTATATGAATTGTTTCAAAAATAAACATAGATAAGAAACGCATTTAATTATCTCGCTATCTGCTCATTATCACAGTGTATTACGAAAACGTCACCGCATCATTACAACGATAAGGTCTCACTCGACTAGACTCGACTCGATAGAACTTCGATCGAACGGGGAATATCGGGCGGGCTTGCTCCGCGAAACCCCATCTAGCTGACCAATTAGAAGTTACGTTAAGTACCTACCTGCACAGGTACGTGAAACTTTTAGTTTATTTAGAAATTAATTACTGTGGGCGGCGACGCTATGCAGCTACTGAATTGAAATATAACAGAGCGAAAGCCTCAAGAAAATACCGTGTGGTAGGTATGTTGAATTTTGACAGATGATAAAATTCTAGCAGAGAAAAGGGAACGAGGTATCTATTTAATGCAGCATAATCGCCGAAATAATAATTTTTTTTAATCAGATGTGAGGCGGTCAGTGTACTATGTTCAGTTTATTTCCGAGAACGTTCAAAGAATTAATTATGCGTACCATGTTCAGAGAATATGTTTGTGACTGGCACGACAGAGAATTCATATGTTGTAAATGAGTCAATGATCTTTAATGACAATTCAACGTCTGGTAGAATGCAAATGCTACGTTTAGTATAAAAAAACACATCACATAATAGTGGTTGGTAGACATGAGGCCTTTAAAAATGACTAGGCCTCAGGAAACGTAACAAAATATTTTGTTAAACTGTCTTTTCTCATGCCACTGCTTACAACGGATCTACTACGCATACATACGCCGTAGATTTGGAACAGCACACTCGACCACGCTGCTCCACATTTAATTAGCGGAAATACCAATTAGTGGCTAACTAGTTTTTTATACGCTCCTAAGCCTTACAACGATTTTAAAAAGTGTTAACCAACGATAAGACTCAGGACAGTACATAGCACAGTACCGAGGATACATAGCAGAGTGCTATGTACCCTCAGTGGAAATTTGCCACTAGAGGCCATCCAAAAGCCAAACCGCATTCGACATTGCTCTACTCGACAAATCGGTAGCTAACAGCAACCGCATCAATGGTTACAACGCTTCAATATATAACGTATGCAATAGACATAAAATTAAGACAGTATTGCACCAATATTAATTACTTTATGGACAATAAACCATTCTGCTCCAGTTTCATCAATAAAATTAAACCACCACAAGCCTAAATACCCGGTAACATGCGTGACGTTACATTTCACCAGCAGAGCGAGTTTATTAACGCACGTCTAATAATACAGCGCCTTGAGGTGGAGCCGATACTGGAAACTGTGGTACGTTAATAACAAACACCGCTAACGACGATCCACTGTAATGGACTACATATTTCTAGTAGATTGTCGTAGTGACTGCAGTGCGAGTGGCAAGCATGACGCTCGTGCGGGCGGTCTGATGTTTAGTAGTCATCGGAGACCACTGGTATCGCATTCAATGACATAAGATGGAAATTATATGCCGGTTAAAATGATACAAGAGCAAGAAATCTACACAGTAGCAACAGCGCAGTGAAATATAAAATATTATCTTCGACATAAATGAACTAGGTGTGTATGTAGAAAACATAAAATCTTCATTAACCATGACCTATTCTCTCATTTACAGTAAAAATAGAAGTAGGGTAAAGAACGAAACATGCGTAATTGTTATTATTATAACATCACGCCAGGCCCTTAACAGGGTAAGCAGAATATGAAACGTATTTTTTTTGTCTAATGACTATAATAGACAGTAATAATACAGAGCAGAATATTATATGAATTGCAAACACATTAAAACTTGCAGCTTCTCTTTTTCCAGCGGATAAAAATAGCGCTTACAAGTACATTGCGCTTGTGGGATATCCCTATAGGGTTGTTCTAAATCTTACAAGAAACTTCTCTCTATTTTTAGGCCTCTTTATCGTTTCACCGTTGGAACAAGGGTTTCTTATCAAAACGAGAGGGTTAAGACCACCGACCGTCTGTTACGCTTGCCAAGTGTGGCTGGTAGAAACTTCTAGAAATTCAATATTGACTTGCGGGATGAATGTAGATTTCAGAGCAACGTCAAACCGTCAACGAGAAGGCGGTCATTGTGATTAACACAGAAGAGTGCTAATTAACCAATTGCTAAAGTTCTGTGAGAAGTAACGAAATTAACCACTTCATTAATTCACACCAGCGCCTAGCGAGTAATTATTAGTAGATACTAAGCATGACGTTAACATAATACTCGAGCGATTAACTTGTTTAGATAGTGCACACACAATATTTCTTACATATACACTTATAAGTTATAATTTGACTGCCTCGTTGCTCGAGCGGTTGCAAGCGCGACCGCCGAACGTCCTGAATTCAAATCCCGGGTCGGATGCTATTGGATTTTTCTAATTTAGAATTCCTAGCAGTGAGTATTTGTGCCCGGACTATGGCAAATTAGGATCAGTTTTATTCATTACTAGCTGATATCCGTTATTTCATCTGCGTTGTTTATGATGTTAATGATATTTTATGTACAGAGAATAAAAAAAATATCGAAGGCAAAAATATACTGTGGTAATGTTGGAAAATCGCTAAAATTAATGGTTTCTTAAAACTATAATAACTTGACTTTACATAATCGTAATATTTTAGATAGTGTTTAAAAAGGAAAGTATAAAAAAAAAGTCGAAATCTATCTAGCAGCCTTGGCGTGATACGCGCACACTGGCAGACCTTTATTTTATTTACCTTTCATTTTATTTATAAAAATGAGGTATGGTATAACAGTCACCATTCAGCAGTACAGGGTACTACTCAGGCTATGAAAGGTCGGAAGAAATAAGCCTGTGAAAAAAGCTCGCAGAACTCTTAAAATAACAAATGATTTGTTACATTATGGCTTTAGTTCGACAATGAGCGCACTTGATGATTTATCGAGTATGTCAAATATTAGCCAGTTGCAGTCTACATACAAAAACAGTTTTATGACCATTACGAGTACATCGGCTGTACAAACAGCCAACTCTTTTTTGTCAAACCCATGGTTTTTAATGTCCAAATAAGGCTTCTGTTTCATATAATAATAAAATAATTCTTTCTGATTCTGTTTCATATGATGTAAATTATTAGTTCTTAATATTATGAATCGCTTGACAAATTTCTTAAATCTCTGCATAGGCAAAGATTCAAAATTGTATTCTAAATTCTAGAATACATCTACATTGACACTCCTTAGTAAAGGATTGCTTATGTAGGTTTAGGAATCTGACTATTTTGGTCGAAACACAATTAGAATTATGGTGATCCTGTACATAGCTGTAGTCTATATTTGTTATCAAAACATCATAAATGCCGTGAGGAATATGGAATTAGAATGAAAATATCTAAGATACTTTCTTTACATTTTTTAAATTGTCTCCAACGCGTGCAAGGAGTCGATAACATTTTTCTAAGAGAACCTCGCAAAGCTATTACCTACGAGAAGTGTCGCGATTGAAAATATTTAAATATTTTTAAAATATACCTTTAACGACATTATTACAAGTTTCGGGAACATATACGGAATGAGTCATTTAAGGTTTAAAAAATATAAACAGCACATTGGTATATGTATATGAAAAATAAGATAAAGTAAAAAGAATACCATTTTTACCGATACTGCAAGGATGCAATATTCGTAAATCCGTTCCAGAAATAGGATCAATCTTCAGATTGAACTTACTTGTCGTACATTTGCAGGATAAATAGAGAATTTTAAAAAAAATGGCGTGCCATTAGAAAGGCCTATGTCCAGCAGTGGACTGGAATAGGTTGATGATGATGATGATGAAAAAAAATTATAATTGCTTGATGTTCATTAAGATTATTACAGATTGTAGGTGTGTATTGTGCTGTGGAGAAACCACACTTACATACATACATATCCTGATATAAAACAAATGTTTTAAGATCCGTATCTAGCATATCTAATATTGTACCATTGCTGCTTTGTGAGAAATAAATAAATAAAAATAAAAAATAAATCCGATAATATACAAACACGGAAAGGATATATACATATATACGTTAGACACGAACATGCCAAAAGAAAATCCAGCTGCAAGAAAGTCATGAAACACTGAGTTGCAATTTTAACAAGAAGCACGCATTGTCAGTGACAAACAAAAGTATAATAAACGTAAGTGATACTTATTTTCGAAACAGACAGAAGAAGCTTATCAGCGAAATCTTTGGCAGAGTTGAATACATCTGACGAAAATCATCACTGGACTGTTTGCTCCAAGGCGGAACAGGAGCAGGGGTTTAATTTGAAAAGTTTTTGGCAGCCGACGCGATCTCGCAACACTGGCGTAAATCTGATAACAATATCGTATTCTCCGACTGCACTAGCAATTGTCTTGGAACTTATGAAAGTAGGTCTTTTATTTAAACCGCCGCCAGCTAGCACAAGGGCGATGTGCGGTGGAATAGTATTTTTAAAGCGGTATTACGAGTAACTTTTGGTTTCCTCAGTTAAACAACTAGCGCCGCCATTAAAGTACTTTATCCCTGTACCCACAGTGATACGATAAAATCAATGAATTGCGCATATAATAATTGTAAATGAATACCTACTACGCATTGACCATACGAACAAATGACAGATGATAAGTTATATGTATTTTTGTAGATATTTCATCATCCGTTCCATTATAAGATTATTTTTTAAATTCTAAACAAATAGTTTATCAAAACATTGACCCCTTTTAAGTTCAACGAAGTACAATAACATGTGCTTGTGATGGATTTACATACACTGTAAACTTAAAAATAAACGATAATGGTATATGAGCGAGCTACAGCTACTTCCAATTATGGAAATAATTAACAATTCTAATTTGATTGCTTTGTTAATCCTACAGATACCGAGTGGTACAGCAGCGACCTCTATTTGTAAAGAGCATTTACCCACTGACACTAAATTGTAAAGAGTTTGTTTTCCCTAAGTCATTTTGTGGACGGATTTAATGAATGATTTGTGGACAATGAATAGTTCTAACGCATTTTAAGCAATGGAACTACCCGCATGTTAATATTATTTAAAAATGCTACTACGCAGGTGAGTTAAGCACCACAGAGTTTTTGAAGTATTATATTCACTTCTCGCTAAATAAAATTCTACGATCTGGAAGGTAATCGAACTTTTTAAATTCTTCTAACTGTCCGAAATAGGATTGACGTTTCGACATTTAGTAAGAGTTTCCGATACATCCTTTTTGGAGTGGAGGAATGCATTGACCCCAAAGTAGGTATGGAAATGCCAAATATCAAAATCATTTACGGCAAAACACGGCGTGGCCAGCATCCGCAGATTATATACAAGCTAATACTTTAATAAATTAAATGCGTCCTAAAAACATTTTGTGACGACCGTAAAATAAATCACGGCGACAGCCCGTGGAAACCGTAGGATTTTCCTCGGAATCGTAAACATTAAAATTAGTATTGAAATATCAAAACGTCCAAGCGACAAGCTAAGTAACGTGCGATTAAATATACGATTTATGGTCACATCAAACACGAAACGAGATATGACATGTTGTATTAAATGAAGCGTCCATTGAAGCCATGTTTACATTATTGGTACAATAATTAAAATTGTTTATAAACAAGACGTCTATAAGTAATATTAGTCGCAAGAGACATTGAACACACCTTAATAATTCAACATATTATGGGGTCCAAATATCTGTGGCGCTAACATTTTGCAAACCATCTGTTTTTAAGCATACAGTTGCAGTCGACACCTATCGTTAGATCGAAGTTCATATGTTTATTAAAGATGTCTGTCGCAATTTAATAACCAAACTGGTACTGCTACACAAAACAAAATCGACAAACAAAAGTAAATAGGTTTCAGCAGAAGAAACGCTCAAGCGAGATACCGTAGGTGCTTCAACATTTATCCATTTTTAATCGTCTATCTTATTTAATCTTTTTTTATTCCCTTTGGCAGCGGATATCGGGGCGTTGATCAAAGTTATTGAGAGCGCATAATATGAAAAAGCTTTAGTAATGCCAAGCACCACTTAAACTGCATTCCACTCGCGAAATGAGATCGGAAAGTTAAAAAAAGGCTGCTTCACTGAGCTTTTTATCATATTAAATGAAAAGCCTTCGTTATACTTCAAAATTGTGAGTATATTTATTTAGTCTTTGGCAACTTTGGTATAATGATACCCAAATCGGGCAGAAGCGGGATTAATTGCACAATTATTGTCCTCGCGTTTGGGCGATTGTATAACAGAATGCATAAATCCTAATGAGGCTAGAGTTGTTACCGAAGTTTAATAAAAACTTCGGTAATAACTCTAGCCTAACACTTAGAATTCGAAATTCGAACAATTCAAAAATAATCACTGAGTAGGAGCAAAAAACTTATACATCTGCATTTTTCTTAAGTTCATGATGTCCTTATACCTGACAACAGACAATTACTTATACACACAAATATTTATCCTCCATTGAAATCGAACCCACAACCCTCCACTCAACAATCGAAATCAGCAACCATTGAACCAACAGACCAGTCACCCAAAAACATACCTGATATACAATAAGGAACAGTTCAATTACAACATAGTGAACATAACGCCAGCAAACTCAATCCCTTGCCCTTATCCAATATTCATCCTCGACTGAACGAACAGCGGGCCGCGAACGACGAACCGCGAGCCGCCGCCACCGCACTTGCATTCCGACGAGAGCGGAACGTTTGAGCGATGTAAATAATCAATTAGCTTCAAACTGGAAACGACGAACACTGACATGTACGTACATGTTACATGTAAATATGTATTATTCCTTCTAGAGGTCGTTACAGACGGAACTAAGTATAACATATTGTGTTATAATAAATATATATTTACATATGTATACTGACACGCACCGCTACGACACACTTTTCAGAGACATGACCTTCAGTAATGAAGAAATGACACAGAAGAAGAATATATGTACATATATAAGAGAAAATTATAACAGAAACATAGTTATACTATAAAAATATAAATCTTTCCGGTCATTATCTTTACCATAATATGTCTTGCTATACCAGGTCACATATTTTGATGAGTATACATCCATACATTATGGTTACGTGTGCGATCACTCGAACTTTAAGACAGAAAATATTTCAATATATATAAAATTATGCCTTGTGATATATGATTGTTCCGTCTGTGTCGACCTTTACAGTGTACCAAATACCATTTACACATTTAACAAGCAAGCCTTCATGTTTTCATTATCGCATAGAATATGTTCATTAGCAGCTTGTAGTCTCGTCTACATTTATTATGAAATAGTTGTTACCTGTTACTTCGTTTTCGTGGATAAGAGACACTTCCGCGTCGGAAAAGTGCCCTGATATTTTGATCCCATCATAAACGAATGGGCATACAAAATTCCATCAAACTCAACTCAGCTCATTCATTAAAAAATTCTAAGCACTCCGAAAAAGACAATGATTAATGTTAGCTTTTGTGGGCTGTTCTTTCACACAAAATTTCATTACGTACCTACCGTTTACAATTCTAATACAGATTAACCTTCATTACCGAAAAGTAGATTAGTAGAAGCAAAAAAAGTAATTGTAAAATGAAAATACAAACAAAATAATAACTAAGAACATTTTCTTAACCATCGGCTCATTGTTTCGCGAAAAACTGGGACACCGAGTCGGCAAACGGTATTTGGACTGGAAATTGCAACGCAAATGGATTTTCATTTTCTTAAAACTTTTCCTTTGCAACACCAACACATTGCGAATGAGGCCACGTGGTGTAGTCGTGAGACCTCGGTCGTGTCTTGGATTACGACTACATTTATATTGCTATACAAAAAAAAAAACTCTTAGCACGAAAATTTACACCAATTTTGTTGTAAAGCACAATTTCACAACAATAACAACACCTAAATAAGTACATAAATGCTTAACTTCAAATATAAAATTCAGCTTCTAATATAATTATTAGTATATAATTATAAGCTTAATGCATTCGTGAAGAATATAATACGAAATTGAAAAGATCGCTAATTTATAAAGGCCACAAGATTATATAACAATGAAAGTACTTAAATCTTGAATTGTTCCCAGACGTTCACGTTACTAGGTATATAAATTATATTAATGCATAAATAAATAATAGGCAATGTCTGAATAAACATGGAATATCTCCGATACTCATGACAAGAGACCTTGGTTAGAACGCCCGTCTATTATATTGTTACAAAAATCGTGGCTGCCAGAATTATTTCATGTGTAAAACGACATATGAATTTCACAAATTTTGCTATAAGCTTTTCAAAGCCCGAGGCTCGAAGCATTACGTACCAATATAATATACAAGTGCCATCAAATTGAATATGTGTATCGTTCACCAGTATCAGTAACAAACATAATAATATTAATAATAGAGCCATGCAAATAGATCAGTCGTAAATCAGCGTTATATACAATCCTTCCATCGACACAGACCATTTAGAAATGACATGTTGTTTAATACTAAATATCATCTCCACACTTATTACTACAAACGTCTCCGAGCAAAAGACGATAAAAATAGAGTGCCACTAAAACTGTCTAACATCAGAAGAGTTGGAGCCATAAAATAGTACGAAAGTCGAGATTTTCTCTAATTTTCCTCTATCCTAGGTATACCGCTCTCGTTTCCAGAGCTAGATGTGGAGGGCCCTAGCTACTAAGCTTCAACCTAGAGAAGGAGCGCTTCGAGGACGCTCAAAATGTGCCCCGAGCTACCCGTGGAGTACACTTCAGCCTGCCTTACCCTCCCTTTCTTCCTCCGTGCACTTTAAACGATTTTTGCGGATGAGAGATTTATTTTTAAAAATTCTACTCAAAATAATTGGATAGAAATATTGTTATACGTATACTAGATACAGGAAAAATTTTGAGATTAATTTTTAATAAAGGTTTCATTACATGATAAAAAAGTTGCGAATGAACTAATTATAATTGACCCACAAATCAATAACGGATATTATATAAATTCTTCTGTAATTAGAACATAAAAGATACAATCATGTTAAAAGAACACATTCATGTTATTAGTATTTGATGACACAGACACACGCACACACACACACACACACACCAACTACATTATTTTAACTCTAATCATTCAGCTTTTTCCAAAAAAGACCTGTAAAATAAATTAAATTTAATCTCGCTCACTTTCGAATGTGGTAATTTACACTAACGTCCCAAAACATAAACATAAACGAAGTCCCTAAAAGCGAGATATGTTAAAAGTATAATGCAAGCGAGTAAAGAGGGTAGCAGTTTTAAAAAGTATTTTTGAGAACACTACCTGCCCGTGTTCCACAAAAATAAGGAACATTTATGTCCTCGGGCTTATTCCCCGCCGCACTCGGAAACGGCTTACACTACTAGCATTGTCCGGGATATAAAAACCTCAGCCGCTGTGGCGGAAAGCGTTCCAGTTAAAAGCCTAGGATGTAGGATATCTTGTTTGAGAATAAACTTACAACATGTACACGCTTATGTTTATGCTTTCTAGTTCTTGCGTCTTTATGAATCGCCGATGTGTCGCTTTCTTAACATATTTTTCTTTTATTTATTTTTTCAAATATACATTCGTAGATTAATTGCACGTCTGGAATACTTGTGTAATAATTAAGTAAGATTATATACAAGATATACCTATCCGATCGATATGTAAAAATGTTAAGCATCTCAGGCACGGGTTATTATTATAACATAACGTCATGCTTAGTTTTCCCCAAAGGATTAGCAGAGACACTCTTCTGTAGTACCTTCTGAGAGTAGTAATAGGGGAACCAATCCCACTTTTCACCGGTTTATTATTATTATATGTAAGTACAGCTACTGTAGTGTTCATAACTTTTATATGCGTTATTTTAATAGAAACAATGTTGCCATATACAAAAATTCTCACTTTGCCCGCGCTGCCTGCCAAAGCTTGTCACACACACACAAACACACACTATCAGCCTGTCATCGTTCACTGTTGGACAAAGGCATAAGTTTGTCGCTACACATTAAATCCGTCCTTTCTCAAAACTTTACTTACCTTAACGTTCAGATTTTGAAATGAGCTTTAAATAAACAAATACAAAGCTACACGTCCGATAAACGTTCCCAAATTTGGGACATAACTACATCGACCTTATAATTGCGTGGGCGCGTCGTGAATAAACAGTGTCATTTATCTCCAGAGCGCTATATTTATTCTTTTTTATGTGAAATCCGATTGGCGTTAAGTGCCCTTATACACATTTTCAAATCAAACAAAACGAAGACTTCACTCAAGGCTATCCACTTTAATTGGAAAAATTTTTATTTGAATCTTCCACATTTCTGATAAAAGATCGTATACGGTTCAAGCACCTTTTGACGCATATATTAAACGGTCATTCCGGTTTTTATCGGTACTATAACAAACATACCTTTTCAATATGAGCAAAGATGATTAAAACAGTCTGTATTACCGGTTGGCAGTTAATTTGAATCTAAGCCTATGTACAATAGCGAAATAAACTGTATGTCTCCGACTGCGAAACTCGACGGAAAACCCCAAGCGCTGGAAAGAAAAAAAAATTCGCGGACGATAGACGAACTTCGTTAAAGAATTCCCAATTGAAAACTTATACCTGACGGCGGCCAGAAACAATTTCTATACCGACGACAAATTAGTTAAGTAATTTACTTTCAACGAACTGCCAAAGAAAAATATGCCCGAAAGTTGGCAAAGTTAATTTTTAATACAATTTCCTACGAGCGTCCTTTGTAGGTCACTCGGGATAAACTCCGTATCGCTTTAACAGAATACAATACTTCGAAAAACAAGTTATTTATTTACAGTTTATTGTCTATCCGTGTAACATTGCGACATTTTAATAATCGCGATATGCATTTAAAAACAATACGTTCATGCGTTACGTTATTCAATCACGAATATCCTATTAGTTTAAATATTTCGAATCTGGTAAAATATTGAAATGTAAGTATAATAAAATATTACAATTCTACGATTAATATCATAAATATATAACAGAAAATTAGTTCCTATTAATTATTTATGTTACTACTTATCTACGAGTTCGAGTATCAGGCAAGCTTTCTAATCACTAATCAACAAGTCAAAAACTAATGAATTTCAACAATAAATTACCGGTCTTTTACTACTATAGCTATACGGGTCAATGACCACGAAATAACACATTCACAAACACGCACACAGGGGCACACATACAAACAGACAGACCTTGCGCGGTGCCTGCATTTTCGTACTTCGACTTGAGCTTAGCGGCCGTGGCACGCGCGTCCGACCTCACAGAATCAGTGGTACTCGAGCGGGTGGAACTAAACGACAAGGTGGTCGAGAAAGTCGAAGAGAACGATGAGCCGAGCCCCAAACCGAGCGTAGTGCGATAGCGACGGCGATACATTTTGATCGATACTGTACAAGAAAAAAAAATTCGTCCGTATCCAACGACGTCCCGCGAAAGACTGAGCTTTCCCTGCGTAGGCGCAACTCGAACCCGGAAAAGCCGACAATTTATTACGGGAGAACTAGACGGACTGACGCACTGGCCGGTCAATAATAGAAAACGTTTAGATATACAAATTATTGTTTACTGCTACAGTGATGAATTGAACGCAGCGGGCTGCCTCATCCACTATCGCCGTTCCTCGCCCTCGCAGCTCCACCTACGGGTCGGGTAGGCATGTGCGATGCACATTTATACAACAGAAGCTCAATTAATCACCAAACTCGCAATGCAATAAAAAGAAAACCAAACAAAAACATCTATGTAAAAAAACACGTGACTCATCAGTCTCCGTTCTGTTAGAACTGTCTAATAGAATATTGTATTTGAAGAACCCACGAAATTGGGTGTTTAAAAGAAACTAAAAAATATTTATTCATATGTAATAAAATAAGTACTCTACATTACAACAAAGTCTTTTGCAGGAAAATGTCCATCATTTTTTTATGATTTCTCGTTTTATTTATTTCTATAGTTATTCGTTTATTTAGATGTACAATATTTATTATTTATTTTACAGAATTTGTTTTTACTATAATATTTTTTTCTTCAATAACTATTCTTTCTTTATTAAACCATAATAAATAAATGCAAAATTACATTACTTTAATTTCTTTGGCGTTGTTTCGCCAACCGTTTAATAAAAGAGAGAAAGTAAGAGGCAAAAATCCTGGAACACAGATTATTATTTAAAAATTTTAAAAATAAATACGAAACTTATCTATTACGAATAGTCAATATTTCAAATATCGAATTATTTAAGAATAAACTGAACTGTTGAGGTATCGTCCGTCCGAACGCCGACATCTGTTTTCACTACAGTTACACTTGAAATATTTGTTCGAGTGCATATATTTTTTGGTAGAGCATCATACGACGTTTTTCTTCTTGGAAGTTGAACGTTTCTGTACGAGCTACTGCACGTACACGTAACGCCAATAATGCGTATTGACTATTTTCGTATGTAAGTGCACACATGTAGA
>DWDT01000633.1:0-19600 GCA_018245595.1 Microceris scylla
GCGTGGCAGACTATGGCCTTAACCCTCTCAATATGAGACGAGACCCGTATTCCAGCAGTGGAATTGTAATGGGTTGAGAAAATAATATGTAATGTTAAAACCGTTATGAACTCAAGCAACTGCCGTGTTGAAAATGTAATGTAATTTTACTGAAGGTTATAGGCACAGCGGGTCCATTTTTATCTACAGGAGAATCAGGTTACACTAAAATCAACTATAATTTTAAATGTTTTCAAACGGGACACGATTTTTCGATTGTCCAATTTTATCAACCATTGTTTTACGCTCGTCACTTTGCATAACATGATTTCAATTTAGATGAACCACGATTAGGTCTGTGGGCGCCGCGTAGCGCTTTTAAAATTTTCTTTCTTCTTTTTTTAAAGTTCGCCTACTTTTATAGCAATCCATTTTCGATAGCGAATTTATCTGTTTATAACAATTATTTAAATACTTGATGTGATTTAATTACTGTGATTTAATAAACTTTACCGCGTAGTATAATAAGAGGTAGAACCGAAAGTACGACGAAAAAGTAACTTTTATTGGCTTTTCATAAGTTATGGCTATAATTTATTAGCGCAACTAATTAACTTTTGAACTAATTCTACTAGCAAATTATACTTGAGTCATACAAATTAAGTTCAGCAAGCTTAACATTGTACTGGTTTTTTATGTATGCCTCAGAAAACCGAGTTAAGCCTTAATAAAACAGATAAGCAATTTATTCTTTAAATTGTGAGATTAATAGGGGTTGGACTTCGTCCGACGACCAAGTCGTTAGCTTTCTTTAACGATATAGGTATACTTCAAATAGAACATACTTATGACAAACAGAAGCAACGTTTATGACTAAATGAATTTATCCGTGACCTAGTCTGCGTAGTTAGGAATAAAAAATTCTCATCCAGTATCCTTAAGAAATGCTACCTACTACAAACTTAAATTTTTTAATTCATATAAAACAAAAATTGTTGGGAATTTTAAAAACAGGTTCTATCGCGCCCTTTTGTTTTTTTTTTTAAACATATACATATCTGTTGTGAATATTGTAGGTATCCTATAGAAATAATATAATTTTTGAGATAAAAAGTAGGATTTACGACTTTTCATTTAAATGTAGGCAATATATTTGGGTAATTAAAGGATACACAATCAGACAGACAGATATACGAACTGTTTTATTTATATTAGTAGACGTATGTTACAAAGTAATGAAAATAACAGGTGAAAATCAGGTTAAAATAAAGGCAAGCAGTTAGTTTAAGATATTCCGTCTGAACCTAAGAATTTTTTATAGTAATGGAAAGCAATTTTGCAATATGTTTACCGTGCAACATATGTGTTGCTCCTTCTCCTTACTTAGTATCATCAGGGCTGGTAGATTTTACGACGGGCTTTAGGTATGATAAACACGATTGCAAGAAATGTTCGTTACATTGCAAAAACAAGTTTGCAAATTATTAATTGTATTGTTTATGTACAATATATGTAGGAAATTTATGCGAGTTTATTGCACTTAGATCGAAGTGTTTCTTCTAAATACGCATGTCGGCTTCATAATGTATGAATGTTGCCCTCACTTTAGTATTTTTCCTACCACTTATATACCTAACATTAAAGATTCTTACGAGAGATAAATAATTTTAAACATTTCATTCAATTAATTGGTAACACTCTACCTAATAACAATTTTATAATATTGGTAATATAACTGTTTAATTGTATTACGTATTACTTTACATGAATCCGTTTTTAATAAATCAATTTATTTGCTATAGTTTATAAATACGGTATTTGTTAGTGTACACCTTTACGCAGTAGGTAAACATTGCCAGTCGCCATACCCACGGATTTTGACGACGTTACTTTAATAATATAAGACAAGTGGATGAAGGTAACATGTAACAACTAATATTTTTTTTCTGTAAAACATAAATGAAAATATCATGTTTTTCTTCGTGTGTTCCTCTTTCAAAGTTGTTTGAAATATGTCTAAAAATGATGATAGTCAGCTTATAATGGATATTTAGCGACCAATAGATATTAAATACCCATTTCTGTGAATTTCACAAATTAGTAATGTAACACCTGTATTATTTTATGTCTTCATTTGTAACTATTTCATTCACCGTCTGACGACGGGGTGATATCACCGGGGGCAGTTGACCCCCTGAGACTGCAAGGGTAAGGAGGGAATCCTCGGGGCCCGCAGACTCATACCCAAGCGGTGATACACCCGCCGTGGCGTATGAACGACAGAGTATGGTATGGTGACTCTTTCAATTACTGTTTTGTTTTCAGTACCAGTGTCGCCGTCGTCGTCCAGCGGGGGTGGGGGTTCAGGGACGCCGCTGTACCCGGGGGCGGCGTCGCACCCGCTATCATCCCTGCTGTCGCAGCAGAGACTGCTGGAGCTGTCGCGCTTCGGCTTGCGACATTATGACATAGCTCACCACGTGTTGTCGCAGCAAGGCGCGGTAACCAAACTATTAGGTTAGTTGAACATTTGTTTATTTACCATTTAATGTTTATAAACAATAGAGGGACTTAAAGCTTAGTCGCATTTTCTATTTGTCAACCCTTGGTGGTGGTGAAAAAGTTGTGTTTGGTGTCATAAATATGAAATGTAAATAAATATTTATTCTATAGCCCTTTTCACATCGCTGGGGTTTTTTGCTTTTAGTTAGAATTATAGATACATATTGGAAATCAGATGCTGGTTACAATTGAAGAAAACATATAGGTATATAAGCTGATTATAAACAAGAAAACTATTTATTTCTACAGTTATCTCATGAAACTGTATGAACTTTGTAACTTTTATAACACGTAATGTGGAATAATCGTTATATTCATTGGTAGGTACACCCAGACAGGGTTCATGCAGATTTTTTTAAATTCTAAGGTGTGTACGTTTCCTCGCGGTATTTTTCTTCACCGTTAGCAAATGATATTTAAATTTAAAACGCACTTTTGTAAAGAGGTGCGCGCCATGGATTTGAACCCATCACCTCTGGAGTAAGGGGCTGAATTCTTAACCACTAGGCTATCACTATCAGACAGATACAAAGAAAGAAATGTAAGAACCAGTTTTAAGCATTCCTGCAATAAATAAATAAATAAGCTATACATATTTTACAAAGTTAAACACTAACATTGAACTTGTCGGTTTTCATCTCGCTCAACATGTAGGCTGAGAATAACGGAAGAGTAATGTGAGTTGGCTCTTGTTGTCATTGTAATTTTGAATCGAGATATTATACCTACCACAACAAGGATCGCGTGTTGTGACAATTCTTGTAACACATTATTATTTATTCAAAGCGACGTAGCCTTACAAGATCGACTAGCATTAAATATTCTTAAATATTTAGAAGTTAAAGTGTTTGTCTTGCCAGCAGCCATTATTTTGAAATTTTATGTACTGTTTTTATTTAAAAATAGTGTTAAGCAATACAAATAAAAGTATACCACATATATGTTATTAACAATGACTCAAAGCTACTAAAGGAGAATAATTCAAAGTGTAATATATAAAAAAGATATCGCTGAATCAGAAGAGCATCGGCGATTTGTCGAAAGCGTCGCGGTCTGGGAGCTGTGTTTAGCTCAGACCTAATAACACGTTTGTGAGAAAAATCTCAATTGCTATTAATCAGCGATAAGCCATCGGCAAAGCGTGGCGCGACGAGCACTGTTATTGACGAAAGCTTAGATCCTAATCGATTCATAAAACTTGCAGCGTGTTAATTATAAGCCACTGGACTGCGGAGTCGGCGGATCCCGGCGACGCCGCGAGCGCTCGCTGTAGTGTTGCCAACTCGGAAGCAAATGTAGGAAAATAACAATCGATATACTGCGTTCACCTGTCTGAAAATTAGATTTTAATACGAAGTATAACTTTAGGCGATTTATTAAACTCTCCTGTCTCTTTTAACTTGAAAAACCTAGCTATTTAATTTCCATACGATTGAATCACTGCAGATGTTTATTATAAAAGGAAAGTCTCATCACGACATGGCAACGCTACTCCCGTCCTTATCCTATCTGATGTCAATGCTATCTGAGTATCAGTGACTATTCACATCAATAATCGTTTATCGACCGCATCCTTTGTAATTATTGGTTGTTTTTGTGTGATCTGAATCTCTGCACTTGTTGATTTGTGCGTTTGCTTTTATAAAAGTAAAATTATAGGAGGAATTACAAAAAAACATAAAAAACACTCGTGATTATTGTAAGAAGGATAAGGTTTCTTTGTATTTTATTAAGTCTTAATTTAGGGTAATGCTATTTATACATAATGTTTTCTTTTTATTATAATATATTACTAATTAGGCTGACATTAATACTTCTTTCTCTATAGTTTTGTTCAAGGTTGCATGCAGATATCTAAGGACAGCACTGTGTATTTGAGACTGTTACTTATCTGCAATTTTCTTCACGTAAAAATGGGTGAAATGAAATGATTAAAGTCATTCCTTTGGGCCGAATAGTCGATGATATTATTAGAATATCAATTACGAGAAATATATCGTACAGAAAAAGGAAAATAAACAACATAATAATAGGGAAGACACCTGAGTATTAAATGTTACATTTTGTAATGCAACACGGAAATATTTTGATTATGAAAGTAATTGCAAGTGGTGTAGAAGTACGACTGGCACCTGTATTATTCATAGCAATTTCCACGTCTGTTCAACCAGTGTGAACAAAATACTTAGGTAATTATCGCGACATAATTCTATAGGTGGTTGTAAGCGAAGCGTGAGGCAGATACATTGCTACACCCTTTCAATATTGAGTTAATTCGAGGAATTAGATGTAGAGGCATATGCAATTAGCACACATGCATACTTTGTGTTTGCCCAGGAGTCGTGAAAGGACGATTTCGAAGCCAGCGGTGCGTGCTCCAGACGCCGCTGTATAATCATTCCGCGTGTATTTTTACGTCGATCTTACTCATGTCTGCTAAAAGAAAATAAAGTAATTAGTCACGACCGTGACACTTATCTCCGTCAGACGATCTGCTACACACATTTAAGATGTATTTTAATATACATCGTACATATAAATACATATGTAAGCAAATGTTATAAATGGGAACTTGTAAGTCTTGTAATAAACTATTCAAACATAAATATATTTTTAAATCTAAATTTTACTGTTTAGAAGTTAATTTAATCAAAGGATGGTATGGTAATAAATATGATTGTTTTATTTTGTTTAACATCATCATCATCAACAAATGATAGCTTTTAAGACGTATAATTCCTTCAAAAACTAAAAAAAAAAATTTCGTCTGCCTAAAAACGTTTGCGATATTCAATACAATAAATTCAAGTGTACTTTTCAGTCGCACGTAAAATGCTTACGGTAGTAAAGTGCTGTGCAACGTGGCGCATTGTCAATCAATTTTCGCCCGTGGTGATTTCGTAACGTCACGTGTCGGGTTCCCACGGAAGCCTGGCTCATACCGCCCAGGGCTGTCATGCCCAGCCACTTACGTATTTAACATAGGCACACATAGTCTTAGTTTAAATGTTATTATCTAGCCCAACTGCCCCGTTGACTGCGTGGAAATGGGCACGCATAAATATTGCATTATCGAATTATGATCCTGTACCGCAAGGGATTGCAAATTGCGGGTAATTTGTACAACGATTACAGTGATGGCGTGCAAATATCTAAGCTAAATAAGAGTGCGGGCTGTACTGCGAATCTGACGGCTCTACGTTAGATGTTTACCTGAGTTCTTGGTTATTAAATGATCGGTGATTGATCGGCTTGTGTACCTACTCGTATATACCGTTTATAACACTTATTGTATAGTATCTGTAGTGATAGGCCAGTGGTTTTGATGTCAGACTTCTATTCTGATTTTCCTAGACGGGTTCAAATCTATTACGTGTCATAAAGTAATGTGCCTTTTTAACAGTGAAGGAAGTTGCGGGTATTCTGCGATGTATCTCAAAGTTCTTTACAATGTTTTGTAAGAGTGTATGATAGACTAGGTATATTTAATACAATATCGTTTTATAAGAAATACAATGTATCTGGCAATAGAATTATAATATTTTTGGTAATGCTGATGGTTGCGTATAAGAACTAATTTCAGTATCCGGGAAGACTAAGTAACATAAATCATTTTGATTTTGAAACAATAAAAAACATTATAGTCATCAAATTTAATTGAGTCTATTGTTTTTGTTGAGAAAATCATAACTAAACGAATCGTGTACCGTATAAAAAAAGAGTATTTTGTACGCTAGACAAAAGGGAATTATTGTCAAACAAAGCAACGAAAATCACTAACGTCTAATTTCATAAGTATTTGGCCGGTCATTTTATTTCGATACACAAAAATTTAGTTTTGTGGCTAATGATAGCTACGCAAGAAGATTGTCCGCGGATCGCCGAGGCACATAATGAAGCCGTATTTAAGCTTTGGTCCTATAATCAAAATTGAATTACCAGGGTTGACATTCTTGCCTCACGAACGATGCTTTTTCTTTTCTGCTCCAATTCTCGTAGGCTAATTTGAATTTTTAATGGTCTTTGTTGTGAACGACATTGTATTTTTAGTTAAGGATTTCATTGTAATGATACGGTAGGTGACAGTATCGAGATTTTAACATCTGTTCGTGACATATCGTCCCTCTGTGTGTTTTATTGTGTTACAATGGCGGAAAATATGAAGGTATAATTGTTATTAGAGGTCACTTTTACTATATTTACATAGAGCACATAGGAAGGGATTATATGTAGACATCCTTTTTGACTATAAATATTTAGTGTTCGTTGGTTCTGATTTTTTTTGTTTACTAATTCCGAATGCTTTTTTTTTCTTAGGATCATTTAGTGTATTGAATCTCAGACATCTAAATTTTAAAAGTAGACTACACACTAATAATTCCTATAAGTGCATATTTGTTGCGACTATAGTCTGTTTTCCAGAGTTTTCGATTATTCCTCTCTATAGTACATATTTAACGACAGCGCGTTAAATGTATTATTGAATAGAGACATATCGTATTATTTATTTCCTCTTGTTATTTTTCTTTTAAAATTACTTTACAGTGTTTACTCGGTAAGTCGCCATTATATTTTAGCGTTGGGTATGTGCAATTATGATCACGGGACATACCTAAAGGTGGTAAACACTGCAGCTGGCTACATAGTTGTTTGTTTCAGTTCTTTATTAGTAGTTTTACGTAGATACAATGTAAAGTTTATTCGATATCAATATTTAAAGTGGACAATTCGTAACAAGTGACTGTACTGAACTAATAGGTATATTTCTTTATCACTTATAAGCCCTTTTTGGGAGAATTCTACGATATTTTATACAACAATATTAACAGAGAATAAAAAGAATAATTTCGAAACAAAACAGTTGAAAGTAATATCTGAAGCGCACATTGTACACCTAAGTACCAGTAGGTATATACACGATAAATGCCAATCTATATGAATGTTTCATACATTTTCCATAACACTCAATAAATCAATTAATTATTGGGTGTCTATTTGCCTATTATTAAATTTCTGCCCTGTTGCCGAAATGCTAGTATACATTGGTATCAAAAGACGTGATCTAGTTAAGTCGGGTTTATTAATTGCTTCTGAAGGAGCAGGCGTCTGGTTTACACATCGGACAAAAAGTCGATCAATCACCGAATCAGGCATCGTTAACACATGGGTTGCATTAACTTCTATAAACCGGGGCCACCACCACTTTGCTGTAAAGATTCTGATCTATTAGCTTCATGACTCGGCAGCTTTTTAAGCGGTTAGCGCCAGCCAATATAAAGACCCGCTTTAATACAAATTTAATCAAGGAGATCCGAACCTTTCAGTGGCCTTTCTGTGCCCGGCTTGTCCCTCTTTGTAGGCGCACCGTGTAATGACTTTAAGCGCTCATAAATGACTTTTGTATGGAAATTTATTAAATGACGCTTTGGATATATCTTTTATCCGTTCGCTTGTTGTCGTATGAGTGATGATTAATTTGTTTATTTTAGGGTTAATATATGCTGTTGGAGGATGAGTGTGTTTTAATTGTTTACATTGATTTAGATGGTTCCGTGTAATTGATTATTTAATTTATTAATAAAATCATATTGGTTTTAATTGATAAATTTATACATCACGCTTATGCCTTTGATACTCTACTCGTATGTATACTGATCATCTACACACGTAAATACATACGCACATAAATACACGTACATACATACATGTGAGATAAAGATAATACTATAAGAGTAGTGCTAAACAATATTGTATTGAATTCATTTATTTTTATATGAATTTTATGTAACTGGCGATAACAGTGATTTATTTCTGGAAATAATTTTGAATGTAGAAGTCATAAAAACTAGGCACGGACATAGGCAAAAAATCCATTTCTGTTCTGTTTCCCTTCAATATAATAGCTCTGTGATTCTTAACAGTAAATCGCAAAAAGTTCTCGGTAAAGATAAATAAGTCGAATGTCTAAGAAACTTTAAGGAAAGAAATTCCTAAATGCTTTTATCAATTTGTTTTCTTTCTTTACTGGAAGGTGAGACACAATAAAAAACACGTACTACGGTTTATGAATGGCAAGACGTTTTTATGGATATAAAAACGCAAATTGTCGATTATCTCAAAAGTCAGTTTTTGTTGGCCATTCACATGTTGCTACTATTGAGGAGATACGCAATCTACTTGTTTAATGATATTATGGTTCAATATATCGCTGTTAGATCGGACAATTTGCGCCATTTAATGGTGCGACAGTGGGTACTTGAAACTGGTATTTATAGTAATGCAGTGTGAGAAAACCGTACGCAAAGATCGCGCTGGAAGCACGCGCGTACCTACTTTTCCAGCAAATAATAACAATTTTAGTGGTACCTCACACGATCCGCCAGTGCCTAGGCAACGGCGGGTAATTGGTTCTGGTCATGCGATTACGTTCCTAGCCGATTTAATTACTGCGAAATGATCAGTGTGCCGGCCTCCCGCAATTTACCTATCAATCAATACGTAAGCGGCCCGCTTACTGGCGGCGAACAAAACGCCCGTATAGATTTTCAATCATTCACGTAAAATATAGATTGTAGTGAAAGGTAACGTTGAATGCACGTTCTAAGATCGTATCGTGATCCTATCTAGACTTCAGGATGATTGCATTGAAAATTTTTTCCACCTTTGCGTTTCTAACATACATAGAAATATTCTAGCTTTTTTTAAAAACATGAATGGAAATGATAGTGAAAACTTATCTATTGAGGTCTCAGGTCGATTTAAAAGTGTTTCTATTGCTCACGTGCAGGGTGTTAGACATTTTATTTGGCAATATCTATATAGCAGTTGGTACTGCGCACATTTATCACCATATCTATATTAGATTATTACAATGATACCATAAATGGTTCGTGTGACCGGCTCCGTGTAAACTGCGGCCACTGTTTTTGTTTTCCGCGCCGTTTCGGCGTTGAGCTTTAGTTTTATCAAGACATAAAGACCCGTATGAATTTATCCTGAATGGCGTTGACAAAAATGAGAATATAAATAATGTGTTGAATTATTCAGCGTGATCGGTATGGAGGGCGGTTGTCGGGTAAAAACCGCGAGTGCGGCCGCCTGCCGGAATGCAGCCGCGATGCCTTTTTATGTAATTGTCTCGGAGCACGCACTCATCCATTATCTAACTGATTTAGGAATTGCAGAATTCATTACTTTTTATCCGCACTTCCACTCCGTAGACGTTCGTACGTTGAATTATAAATAAATAACACTCGCTCAAATGAATTTATTTCGGAATTATGCCAATGAGATCCATAAAAGCTATGTCCGTTATTTCTCTTTAAATTTTACTTTATTCTGGTAACTTCTATTCATTTATGTAAATATATAGCCCACTAATCTGATTGTTATGATAATTTATAGATTTTGAATTAGTATCTAGGAAGTGAAAGATCATTTTGGTTTAATGCAGTTGTAATCTTAACGCATTTATCTTCGTGGTCGTTTTAAATTGAATTAAAGGATGTGAGTGAAATAGCTGGCCGATATAAAAATATTAAAAATGCGCGTCTCGTAGCCGGGCTTCATTTTGTGGATGTCATTGTTTCTATAATTAGCACTAATTTGCAGTTTCCATTGTCATTCTGCACGGACGTCCTGGTTATCAATTTTTTCACGAAAGCACGTTCACCTTCCATTTGAACGCACATACACAACGATAGCTAACATCGCGACAACATTTTAAACTTTGTACGGATATAAATAAGAATCAGAAAGCATCCATCGTGATTGATGTCATCGGACATTGCGACAAGTAGTTGGCATTTACTCACGTTTAACGCTCAATGAAATTGCATCAATCGGTATCGTGCCGCCATTATTGGTATTTTTATGAAAGAGTTTAATTTGATTTACCATTGCGTGTTTTTGTACCGTTCAAGTGTCACTTTTTAACTATAATTTTTTTTACGCACTTTCGTGAAAAACTCGTAAGCATCGTTGCTCTTATTTGTACGAAATCAATTTTTTATCGGCCGAAAACATTTGGATTAAAGTGTTTTTTTTCTAATAAGTTACGACTTTCAGGCACGCTTCGGCCCCCCGGGCTGATCGGCGGCAGCAAGCCCAAGGTGGCGACTCCGGCCGTGGTGTCCAAAATAGAGCAGTATAAGAGGGAAAATCCCACGATCTTCGCATGGGAGATTCGTGAACGACTGATCTCCGAAGGTAAATTTTATAATAAGTACACTTTGTGTCATCTAAAATATTCCCATGTTATTAAGTGACAATGATTCCTAACCAAAATATGTAACTGTCAGTCTTCATAAGCTAAGGGCAACACTGATTTTCTTATACTCAGATAATACACTGACTTCACTTTGAAATTAATAGGCAAGAATTTTGTATAAGTCAGGAGCTAAACGGTTCCCGCATTGCGTATATCATTACTGCCGGGAGCGGTCACGAATGTCCGTGTAGTGACTGCATTTGATCTCACTTTGAGCTAATGTCCTCACTGCTTTAGAGAAACAAAGGCATTGTCATGAGTATTTAATTGCAGCTATCATATACTCAGTACCGCTTTTATAATTTTGTATGAAGTTAATTCTTTCGTGATAAGTTTATTTGCTTATTGACTCTTATTATGGGTTAAAACGTAACTTGTTCATTTCACGTTTGTTTTTCTAAGTTAATGTGTGCAACGAAGATATACAATTTAAACTTGCTGTATTTGTTTACTTTCTTTGTGAGACAATTAAATTACAAAATTAAAACGAAACATTTCAATATATTCCCATTTTCATTTTATACAGTTGCACAAACGTGCTATTTAAGGCATATAAATTACTATCAAGGACGCCTACATCCTTTAATTCTTTAAGCGTACAAATTCGTAATAACGTCTTCAGCGTAATATGAAACTTTTTTGATATTGTGGATAATAGCACCAATAATGAAATTACTTATTCAAATGACTTACTGACGTTGTAAAATATTACACAAAGCAACCATTATCGCAATTAAATATTTATCTAACCGAATAAATACGCATAAACAACGGTAGTATAATGAGTCCCTGACCGAAAGCTTCGATTTCTTTAAATATAACTTTGACATAAATCTCAAGTATGAGTATTTTGCACTATTATTAGGTAAATGAGTTTAAAATTAGTTTGACCTGTTAGAGTTAGCCTTGCCTCTTACAGTTATATATACAGTAATGTTGGAGGAACTTTCGTACTTTACAACTGAGCATGAAAATATGGACAGGAAAATTATTTATAGTAATTTAAACGAGTTGTAGCATAAAATAGTTTTTATATTATTATCGTTTATGTATTACTGTTTTTATCAATAACAATATTCCGTGAGTAATAGGAACGCCATCAGTTCCAGATTTAATGAGAATTTTTAAGCGTTCTTGTACAGTTCTTGAGCTCGTTGATGCTTTAAATAAATTGTTAAAGATTTCAATAGACTTTGTCACCGAGTTCGGAATGTTTCCGTATTTTAGAGTATAGAGAAATGTTGTTGTCCGGTTTGGAAAATTTTCATTGATAAGTCTTTATATCAGTTTCTAAAATATCTAGAATGTAATTACTTACATTATTTAAATAACTGATTTGAATATGTAATACGAATTATATTTCGGAATTAATAACAAAATACCACATAATATTCCTATAATTGTTACCAAAAGCTAAGCTCACGACTTTTTTTAATTCCCCGGTCGACACCTCACGCTGCTCATTTCTGTCTACGCTGCTTTTTTATAGGCAACGAACATCGATTTTATGAACATGAGACTTATGAAAACGCGCGTGTTGTTCACGGTGTGGCCAGCTTCCCGTAGAATGTAACACTAGATACAAAAAGGTTGGGTTTTGAGGTAAAAAATATATAAATTTAACAACCAAAATGGCCGGTGCGTAATACCGGTGCGCTACTCACGTTACGTCGCATGCGTGTGTAGTTTTGGTGCCTTCGTACCGCATAGAGCCTGCTGACGGACACTATTGAGCTAGGAAAAGTTTTTATATTTTGAAATGATAAAATAGAATGAAGATTTGTTACACTATTTATCGTATTGTTTTAAATATATGTCCGGTGTATGGCAATGGGTTCAACACCCATTCTATTGTGAGACGTAAATGTAATCGGTAAAACGCAGGAGTGTAGGTACTATACTATTTGCCTACCCCTTCCGGGATTACAGGTGTTTATAGGTTTTTTTTTTCAATGTAGAATAAAATAGAATTTTTTTATTCTATCTGTAATATTATCACTAGTGCCTATTATATTATTAATGAATGTCACATAATGTAATGTCCACTGTAGTGAACAAATAAAAATATCACATCTCAGTTGATGTATTCCTCCAGATGGCTTAGTGATAAGTAATTACTTGGTTTATGGCTTCTTATGATCTAAGATGTATAGGTACTTATGATTTTCTTTTAAATGAAATAACACGCTTTTACCATTATTTTTTATACAAAAGTAACATATTTTGATACAGACATGTTATTATTTTATAAGTTAACATTTTTTTATTCTCACTTGAGTACATTTCTGATTTCCATGTAGCATATCAAATCGAAACATTTTACACAAAGGTCGAATTTTTTTACGTTATATGCGGCCGTACAAAATTGTTCAGATTAGTAGTGCGTTTATACTTTTTGCTTTACTTAATATAAACTTTGAATAGGACAGATACTAATTGCATTTATGCTGTCATATAATAACAAGGCTAATGTTCTAACATTGCCACTCTTGTAGTTTTGCAATTGTTCCAATAGTTTGATTAATCTTATGTTAATTGAAGGAACTAACACTAATAGTCCTATTTATACAGACTTATTGCACACCTAACCGACATTGACATTGTATACTGATAATAGGTGTCTATTTATTGAACAATTTTGTCATAATAATGTTTAATTTTTATGGCGACAAAATGGTGTTTTATTTACTTAATATTCTTCATACCCACAATATCATAGTAAGTAGGTACCTAATAAAACTAAAGTTAGGAATAATTCTAAATGCTATATGAATTATATAGTGTAGAAAAATATAGTATAAATGCGATCATATAGTATTAGTGATTAGAAGTAGATACACGTCGAACAAAACCGGCTTGCTTATACAGCGAACGCTCAAAGCTAATTATTGAAGTATCCTATTATTGGATTTGATCACTTGTGTAATGAACTTTGGGTATTTCGTGTTAAATACCGTTAAGAGAGGTCAGTAGGTAAAGCCATTGAAGTGCAACTCCGAATATGTTTAATAGTTTCGTTGGTGGCCTCCGGCTTATCGATAGTGGATACTTTGTAACCTGAGATTACCTACCTATCAGTTCTAAGGCGCCGAACTAACAAAATGTCAGCTATTGTTTACGGCTCTATTTCTTGCTCCGTTTCACCCACTGACTTTAAACACGTTAGCGGTTAAGGTTCTTTCGTAGCAAAATAACAGCATACTTCGATGTTGTTTGGGTTATGCCTTTCTAATATCCTTTTCGGCTTTGCATTTTGCCAGCAAATTGCCTTAACAAGCATATTTTCGGATAGAAGCTATGATTTGGACATATCCGTCGGTATTTTAATTTCCGTTTGAAATGTTCCCGAAACAGTGATTTCAATAATACTATAATGCGCATATAGTTTGTAAGCGGTAATAAATATGTCATCTAAAAATAAATCCATTACGTACGAAACGTATTGAGGATATAAAATATTGAATTTACCTTGCAAATCATCAAAATACACTTTACAAATCATCGAAAATGCATGACTCTATTTAGCTTCGCTTACACATCGGCCATTTTATGAAGTTGCACTTTACACATAAGTGGTATCGAGACACTTACAATTCATATCCAGACGCGTGATGGGCGTCTTTAGTTCTGAGGCCAACGAGCCAATTGCGGTAATTGCACTAGCGACACCTTATGTGCCCATGCGTGACATTAAATGGCACTCGCTTCATCTAAAAACAGAACAAGCGCTACAGTTTTTCTCATCCTATAATCCATCTTACGCCGTTATAAATAGGGTATATTATTGAGTGTACGAACGACGCTCTTCTAAAGTCTCGTCATGTAAGGGTCTGAACTGCAGGACGGTCGCATTTTCTCTAGTAGAGCGCTAGGGTGTGCGTGCGATCGCCTGTGAAACAGGTTTCGCTTATGAGACCATTTCTGGTTTACGATATCACCGGAGACCGGATTAGGAGACGATAGCGCTCTCGATGGGGAACACTGTGCTAAACTGAGTTGTTAAATTGGTTCATGGTCATTAAAGCCACAGGTGGTGCCGTAACTTCCCAAGTGCATCGTCGGCTAAATTTCAATATAAAAACATATTTTACGACAACCTCTTACTTTGAAGGTAGGTAAATAATACAATATCAGAATGGAATCTGATTTTGCGTATAACAACATAATGTAATTTATTCAGTAATTTAGTGCTGTTATCTTGTTTATTCTAATTAGTGTAACGAATAACAATTTTAATACAATTCTGATGGAAATTATACACCTAAAATATACATATTATTAAATTACATTGTAAATTTGTGAATAGAGATGTGAATTGATAAATTTAATATATACATTATTATGTTAAAATTACGGAAAATATTTATGAGATCAAATTGTTTAAACGTAAAAACAGTGATTTAAATTTGTAATGGATAGTAGGTATACAAAGTGTTGCATTTAATGCATGTCATGGTAGGCTTTAATGACAATTAGCCGGATCACGACAACTTTAAAAGTGACGTTAGGTACTTAGTTTATATCATAGAAGTGGCCAATGTGCAAGTAAGTCGTTTTATATTACGTGGCTCTATATCCTATTTTAACAAAGTACCAGAGTTGCGTAGCACTACTGAAGTTTTTGTAAACTCGATGACTGTTAGATCTTTAGAGTTGGAAGCCATCGATGCACACACTATATTCTTGCACAGTGGAGCCCTGAATAGAATATTCTCTCGACATTGAAATATTACTCGTAATATGTATGTTTTAAATTTATAAATAGGAATCGAATCCAAGATTCCGTTAGGACTGTTTTCAATTCTGGTGTTAGTTAGGTGTTGAGTTTTACTATCTTAATTTTATAACAATTTTATAGCTAAAGCTCTATCTATTGCTACAGTATACCTACATTATGCAATTATTTAATATTAAACAAATTTATTTTTCGTATGAAACAAGACAAGAAACGATGATAATTTAATAGAATTAAATACTTGTTATCTATTGTTTCAAATCGGTCTTAAGTTTTTACTAACACGGGTATAAGGATAATTTTTCAGTGACTGTTTTTTTTTTGTTATCTGTGGTGGTGGCTGACATTATCATCGTTTGTTGAAATGTATTTAAAATAATTGCCCGATCGCAAAGTGCGCCCGTGCCTACGTCGTATGCGAAAATTGCACGCGATGCCATGCCGCGTGTTTCGCGTAAATGCTCACATATTTGTCGTAAATATGGTAGCATTTAAATAATTCTGCCGTATTTTCAACTGACGTTTACAGTTACATCGGTTACTTTGTTTTTGAAAGCAAATTTAAAAAGCACACGCGCGTGTGCCACAGCTGATGTTAACGGCCATTGCCGCTCAGCGATCCTCAGAAGTATCTGTATTAGCGCTGCATTTGCTGTTTTTTCGTCCCATTGACATTTGAAATAAATTCAGAACTGTTATTTTTTAATGATATTCTATAATGAGTCATAAATTTTGTTCTGTAGGTTTATCGTAGTAAGTTCTCATGGTTGTTTTATACTAATAAAGTTTTGTTAACTCTCGAACAAATTCTTGTCGGCGGCCGCGCAGTCGGGACGTGGATATGATTGATTCTATTAGATCGAGTGATGGTTTCGGTGTATCAAAGCGTGTTGACCAGCGGGGACCACCTGCTGGCGAGGGAGCCTCCATCGATTAATGTACACGCCATAGTAAATTACCAGAAGTGCACCTAATGTGTATAAATTAGTATAATTGGTTAGTTTATTCTCTATTTAATGGGTAGTCCTGACAAGTGTAGAAATATGCCAATATTTAACGAAGAAACATGTACCGTGGTAACACAAAATGGTTAGGGTCATTCCTGGGTTTCAATGCGATATGGATTTACGAATAGAAATATAATATGCAATAGTTAATTGTTATTGGCCCCGTACATTTCTAGTATTACATACTTTCGGCGAGAAAAATATTTATTGAATTACCTAATCGACGCGACTTTTAGCTGTACTTGAAACCGTATTTTAAATAATAATAATATGACATACCTCCGCATAAAGACAATAAACTTTTTGATATTTATAATATGCTGTAGAGAATTCTAGCAAATAATAAAATCCGATGGCATTTTTTGTATTAAGATGAACGTTTTTTGCGCTAAAATGTTTAAAATGACGTATAGTAATGCTTAAGAATAACTAAAGTTTCTTTTCTCAATTTCGTACTTTTTATGTCTATGAGACACAAAGGAGTGACTAAAAGCTGAACATTTCAGTGTATTTGTGTTTGTCAATGTAAAAAGCGTATAAAAGCACGTTCTGCGCGTTTCACTTATAAAAAAGAATCGTGAATATATTAAGTTAATAGATTCAATACGTTGCTCTGTGGCACGTGCAAGATACATAAGTAATAGAATTTTAATCAAATTTATAACAAAATGATCGCTCGACAATGCCATGATTTTTTTGTACTAACGCGTGGCCGATTCTCGGCGCGCTTATGAAATCAACTAAATTGATTAAATTTCATATCTGAATAGAAGCACACGATGGTTTTGTTGTAACGGTTTTGGGTCCGTGTGCTTGAGCTGGTTTTATTTTTGCAGTGCTTGTATCAAACTGTAACATATTCTTCATGCAAATATGACCGTATGGCATAGGTATAGTGATTTAAAGTAAGCATATACAGAACTGATATTAATAATAATTACTTTCATAACTTGGAACGTTTGTTATTTGAATATTTAATAATAATATATGCTTACACATAGGTACATAGAGGAAAAAATAACCCTGAATTTTTTTTAGCATTGGTTTCAAAAGACTTGCATGATATTTTCAGTTTTGTCATGTTCTTTTCTAAACGTAAGGAAATATATAGAGTATACGTAAGGGCGTATGTATATAATTTATGTTATTTCGCCACATTGCTTACGATGTAGGCAGAGAGCACTAAGTGCCAAATATATCTAATCTTACAAACTTGCCGTACTTCTTCTAGATTCATTATTCTCTTCATAAATTAAGATACTTTTCATAATATCGGTATGGGAAAAATAAAATCTTACTTGCATGGTGTATCTATAAACTACCACAATAACACGAACACAACACACGTTTGACAGTGGAACCGCTTTCTATTCAGCGATACGTACTTATGCGTTAATTGCCGATAGTGTTCGGGAGCGCAGTTATCAAAACAGAGCGACTCCTCGACACAGTCTAAATTTTAATAAGGTGCCCACTACCGCCTTTGTTAGCGGTGACTCGGCAGTTTCGGACAATACGTTGCGCAACTTATCGAATAAATCGATATCGGTTTACGAGGCGTTACGGCCCGCTCTAGCTACTGACCACATTTTGATTAATTGCATTCTTAAACCACGAAATGTATGGACGCTCCTCAGAAATTATTTTCTGGCGCCGATTAATTAGTGGACCCAAAGCGGTTTGATTTACGAGGGCCTTTTAAAATATTTTGAATGATCGCTTTTGTTAACATTTCGCGAGTTGTTCTTTTATAATTAAGTAGTTATTTGTACGGCTGAGTGCATCCTGCATCCACAATAATGATCTCTCCTTTATGTGAGAATCACCGTTATAATATAATAATTCTTACTATATTTCACTAAACTTAGTACCGTTGTTTAATACCGAATGATTTGCATGACACCTTATTTACGTTTTAACGAAAACTAGACGAATATTTGAAGTATATAATCGTCCCTGCTGGTTTCTTTAGCCCCTTTATAGGGAAAGAGGTTCACTATCTAAGGAGTAAAAAAGTTGGAGGTTTTTACTTAAGTTTTTTGACATTTACTAACAAGGTCTCGCCTCGTTCGCCTACACTGTATCGTGGAAATAAATCAAATCGATCTCCGCATAGCTTCCAATAAACCGATACATTTATTGATTTGTTACAGCATTAAATTGGTTCCCAGCGGAGCATCACACAAACAAAGTTACTTTGATCGGTCGAGACTCGCTTGTTGTCTCGAATACTGCTTATAACTAGCAATTTTATTATTTTTTACACTATCTATTATAAATTAAAGTCCTTATCACATAGATATTTGGCTAAAATTGATGGATAATATTTAAATATTATATTGAGTTATAATTCTACCCGTGTGTCAGTGTAAAGATAAAAGGGTTGGTGATGATGATGGTAATGATGATGTCAAAATCTATCGTTAATATAATTCTCATAGTACTGGGAACGATTTGGTTGAATTTATAATCGTATGAGCCGAAACTTATGATATACTTCGAATTATTGAAATAAAAAGTTACGTCCTTCACTGTAAAACATTACTTAGATTTCAGAAAGGATGTCTATGGTTTTCGCAGGAAAATTAATCAATAAATTTTTATTAATTGATTTATTTTTGTTTATGTGTAAGACAGTTTTATATGTTTTCTAATTTAATATCAGACAATTTGTATTATTATTTTACGTTTTATCTCTTGAATTTTTTCAACTCATGTTTTTATCACAGGTATTATACATAATTTTCGAAAATTGACGTTACCGTGCTCTGTTTAATGATAACAATCTCAGGATATGTTATATATTTGTTTATTCCTACCATAATTTATTAAATACCCAAAATCAAGCGGCAGGGACACGATGTAACCTACATCATAGCATATTTGTGCACCTATTACTAAGTCTGTAACTCTGCGTGTTTGTATATTATTCACTTTGTGTGCGAGAGCACAACATCGGCATCACATCGGCGCATTGGTTGCCGCAACTATTCAGTGCTAATTGAAATGGGAAGAAAAGCGGGTGCGCGGAGTAGGCGTTTAGGGCCA